>APFE030411636.1:128352-155849 GCA_000404065.3 Pinus taeda | reverse complement strand
CCTGGAGGACACTTGCTCTTGTACCATTACGCGTGGTTTCTGTGTGGTTTGTTCATAGACGTAATCTGGTAATCTATTGTGTTTTAAGAACGTTATATTACATGCTTTGTTATGTTTAACTCGTTTCATGTTCCTGCAAACAAAAGTTTTATATTGACGTTGTATCATGTTACCAATCCTTTAAGTGTTGATTAATCTCTACAGGATACTGTCGCTCCATTACAGAGTTCATTGCGATTGTGCTTTAGCATTACAACAGTTATCTTGAAAAGTCTGATTTCATATGATTATTGAATGTTACTGTTTTCATCTTGAGATGCAATCGTATGCGTTTATTTAGATCAATAACAGAAGCAGATTAAGCACGTTGTGTTTCTAAGGGTTTAATCGGTAGTGTTGTTCCATAGTATGTGTATATCTTTTAAGACCAAAGGATTGATGTTTTGATTGGAGTGATTAAATAGAGTTACAGCTTGATGAACTTGGTTACTGCTTATTTCAACTGTTGTTCCATTTCTGAATTGCTATTCCATTTCTGAATTGTTGTTCCATTTAGTTGTTGTTCCATTTAGTTGTTGTTCCATTTTAGTTGTTGTTCCATTTCCAAATTGCTGATTTGATGTTTTATTTACTTGCCATTTCTTAAGGACAATCTCAGGCTGTAGTGAGCATCAGCATCTGCTATTTGGCTCCCAGACCTCTGATCTGCTCCCATTAGCTATGAAAGGGATGGGTTATTGCTACCGAACCCTTGGCTGATGTGTTGTTCTATTTCATTGCTATTTCCTTTACTTGTCGTTTCATTTCTATTCATTAAGGACGATCTCAGGCTGTAGTGAGCCCCAGCATCTGCTACCTGGCTCGCAGACCTCGGATCTGTTCTCATCAGTTACGAAAATGATGGGTTATTGCTACCGAACCTTTGGCTGATGCAATGCTTGGTGTGATTTAGCCTTTTGAAGTAGTTAAGTTGTAGACACACATCGATTTACTTTATTAGTTTTTAAACAGTTGTACTACAAGCATTACTCTGCCAAGTGCTAAGCCTCAGACTGAGACACTCTTTGAAATAGCAAGACGATCCCGGATTGACATATTAATGTGAGGTAACTAGAGGTGAAAGAGACCCTTTTTATAGCTCTACACTAACAACTATAATATTCAAATAAACAGAAATTCCACAAATTTTTTTAAAGGAGCACCATATCATGGTGATGGAGAGAGTCAAGAGGGACCACTTCGATTGGCATTTTGCCCTTGTTTGGAGATCCCCTCTATTCAAGAGTAAGAGTGAGTTGATCCTCTATTTGTTGCAAGTGTCTACCCAGAAATTTCATGGACAATTGGTTGTCATCCAACACTAGAAGAATCTTGTCCTTAGCTTCATTGCGATCCAACAAGACTCTCCCCACCAACGTCTTCATCTACCAATAAAGATCCATTGTTTGCATATATTAGTTATGTTTTCCATGGGTCTGGTTAATGTGAGGGGCCTATGCAACCATTTCTCTTGCAATATCAATATCTAATAGGCAACCACGTTCTTCCTTAATATGTATTTCCACCTCTGCGTGCTCCTTTTGAATTGCAAGTGATGTCTCAGAATGATATACGTGGGTTGAAGCTTTAGCTCTTTGAAAAGTGAGCGAGTTTGTCTGAGCTTCTAGTGGGCCATGTCTATACGCATTGACTTCTTTGTTGCAATATGATGGGTGCCTCGAGTCTCAAATTTGATAGCAGATGTAGAAGAGGAATAATAGGCGAGGCGAAGTACACAAGGAAGCAATCTCGACAAGAATGGTGACTTCAACGACTAGCCCAAGACTCAATAAACCTTGTGATAGAAAAGGGAATCAGGAAGAGATCCCACAACGAAGAGGTGCAACCTCAAATTTTCTAACAATAATAGCCTAAAAATCATGTGGATATAAAAGGAAACAATCATGCCAAATGGTAACCCAAACAACTGATCCTAGAGATCTCACTATCAAGTCAAGACACATCATTCAAGTTATAAAAACATCACAAAGCAAATAAACCATAGATAATAAAAAAATCCATCGAAAATCATGAAATCAAATGACAACAAAAATGAAATAAATCCCATAACACAAAAATTTACTCTAATTATACCCGAAATAACAAATTCTTATTATAAAAAATATAAAATATTTTCCCACCACACTAATACCATTAAATTACCATGGAAATTGCCCCCGACACATCCCTTACATTAACGTTGAGAGAGACCATCGACATACCCCTCCCATATCTCGCATCCCATCCACCCCATTCTAGAAATATCAACCCAAACCAATTATCTCAAAATCTACTTTGAATTTTTCTAACAAACTTGGTATTCACTCTACAAGACTCATTCAAAATTATGGAGCATTATTAAATTCTTGAACATGTGGAAGATTTTGTTACTTGAAAATAGAGGGGACCATTAATATCTCAAAAAGCGTGTAAGAGAATAAATTATTAAGATTTAATCATTTGATGAATCACCTCATGTGATCCACTTTTCCTTTATTAATAAAACCCTATCTTATCACTTTCCTCATGTGATAGACTTTAAAATATTCAATCATTCTTCATCATCTTCAAAACCGGAGGCTACTTCTCTTTCAAACAATCTCACCTCAACACAACTAATCTTTTGGGTAGGCCACACGGGATGCCACCAACCACGTGAAAAGGGCCCCCTATGTTCAAAACCACAAATAAAGCCAAAATCATGTGACCTTCCGGAGGAGGACCAACCAATAATGTAAGTAACCACTCAAAATATACGTTTTTTAAACAATGTGATTTAATTTAATTATTATTATTCTTAATAATACCAATCTTTTATTTTTTATATTGGAAGGTTTTTATTTTTATTTTCGTAATATGTATTTTAAATTGTAATTAGGTTTATATATATTGATTTGTATAAATTATTTTAACAACAGATCTATTAAGGATAGAGAGGGATTACATTTCTTAAAGTGTAAATCTCTTTTAGGATGGAAAAAGATTTGATCCCTCTCAATACTTAGTAGATATAGAGTTAAGATGGATCTAGGACAATTTAATTATTAGTCTTTAAATAATCACCATTGGCGAATAATACCATAGGAAAAACTACATTGGAGTCAAAAAAATGTTAAACATGACATTACAACATCTCTACCATATTGGGTTGGAGAATTTTATATAACCAACCTCGATCCATCTTAACTCTAGATCTACCAAGCATTTAGAGGGATCAAATCTCTTTTCACTTAAAAAAGGTTTATATCTCAAGAGATTTGATCCCTCTTGACGTTTGGTAGATCAAGAGTTAAATAGATCTAAATTGCTTTTTTAATCATATAATTTATGGTTTTTACTGGATATCTCAAGTGTTGGTATTTTATTTGATAAATATTACCTTTATAATCTAATATAAGTTATAATATATTATAGTCATTTGTTTGAAAATTTTTAAAAGGAAATATTAATAAATATTTAATTTATATTTTTAAAATTATTATTTTAATTGTTAAAATTTAAACTCGTATTAATAAAAATTATTTTTATTAAATTAATTCCTGTTGTCAGTTGTTTTTTTGATAAATATTATCTTTATAAACTAATATAAGTTATAATATATTAATAGTCATTGACGTTGAGGTCCTTAATATTTTCAAATTAAACAACTTAAACATATGATTTTTAAAAATTTATTTTGGATTTTGAATAAAACTAACTGAAAAAATGTTTAGTAAAAACCCATTTCATTTACTAATTAGACTACTTAAACTTAATTCATAATCTTGATAAAAATGTCATAATGTCTCTATTCAAGCTTGTGTGATCCATAATGAATTAAGCAAAGTCTTTCGGTAGAAATCACATAACATAAATTTTTGGCCCACATGTTTCGAACCAACGAGTGTGGTCCATCATGAGGGCTAGATGAAGAGACAGACCATGGCGAAGGCTTAAATAGAGAGCAATGTAGAGACAAAATCTTAAATAACGGCTATATTTGAACAATAATATTTAAATTATGATATTATTTTTAATATATTAAAACAATATATTAAGAATGCTTAATAACAGGAGTTTTGAAAAATAATTAATTAAAATAATGATTTATTTTCTTATTATTAAAAATATAATAGGTAAGGCTATATTAACCGCTGTTTTGGAAAATATATTATATAATTCTATTATTATTAATTTATTAAAAAATATTATAGTAACTTCCATATTAAGGGCTTGTTTTTAAATTAATATTTAAATTAATTTATAAAACCAAATATTACTAGTTTTGAAAAATAATATTTTAAATTATGATATAGTTTTTTAATTATTAAAACAGATTTATTAAGTAACTACTTATATAAACAACTAGTTTTGAGAAATTATATTTGCTTTTAATTATTAAAAAAAACAAATCTAAAGAAAAGGAAGTAAAAATTCTAAAACAAGTCAAGGCCATCAAACAAGATTATTTCATAATTAGAATACTTTAATGGAATAATAATAAATTAAATTATTATAATAATAAATAATATTTTATATTATATATATACAAAGTCAAAAGAATTTATATATATATATATATATATATAAAATTTCAAAATAATATATTATATATGAATAATTAGCTTAAACACACACACATATATATATATCCAAAGAAAAGTAATCAATAAATAAAAGAGGGTCAACAATAAAATGTGGGGTTAAGGCCCATTAAACAAATAACAAAAATACTAAAAGTAGTTAAGAACGAATAGGATGATAAAATACATAAAATAACACAAAGGATCAAGAAAATAAACTCTAATGAAGAATAAATCAACAACAAATGCTATAAAAAGGACGTCAATACCTACATTGATAAACAAACAAACAAAATAAATCCCAAAAAGAAGCATAAAAATCTAGGAGGACAGGACAGGGACTCAACTTCTACTAATATTCTAGCCATCATCTCTATTCAAATTATTGCAGCTTTTTTCAATTTCTAAAGCCTCCCTCAATTTACGATGATGGAAATGACTAACCCTAGCAACGACTTGGGCCTCCTCAATGCAAATGTGATGCTTAGATTTATCTGCATGCTCCACCAAAGCAGAGGAGCAGGTCCTGCCATGCTTGATTAATCGAGCGACCAGTCTCACCAATGTAGGGAATCCCACAAGAGCATGGGATAACGTAAACACCCTTCATATTCTTGTGGCCCACTAGGTCATTTACAAATCTAAGGGAGCTCTGAATGGTATTTAAAGGCCTAAAGGTTGAAGCCACCTTATGATTCCTTAGGATCCTCGTAATCTTATCAGTGGTCCCTTGGATAAAAGGAAGGTGAACACTAGAAAATCGATCCTTGGTATCTTTCTTAGCACTAGGACCTTTTTCAGCTCTGAGGAAAGCCTTAGTACATTGGTGTCTACTATACATCAGATGGTTCTCATCAGAAACTCTTAAAGCTCTAGTCGCTAAGGTGTTGAGAACACCAAGCTTTTGAGCTAGGAAATGATGAGAATTAGCTTGAAGATATTGTTCCGTATGAGTTTTCTTACGAAGTACCCGATGAGAGAAAGAGCCATCATCATTCCTTGAGAGGAAGACGTCAAGGAAGGGCAGAGTACCATTACATTCAAATTCCATGTTGAACTATATAGAATTAGATTGATTATTAAGATGGAAGAAAAACAGTTCCAACTTTTCTTTACCATAGGACCAGATGACACAAGTGTCATCCACAAACCTCTTCCACATCTTACGCAGAATACAAGAAGAAGCTAAGGCCTTTGATTCAAAATCCTCTGTGAATATATTAGCTTAATGTCATAATGTTTAATTATTAATACATTTATAAATTATAGAGTTTAATTCTTGATTTATTTATTTACATATTTTGAATTTCCTCATAAATTGAGATGGACATTTTCATATATATTATTTACTATAATTATTGTTAAAGTGTTTAATGGGTCTCTCATATACAACAAATTTGTATTTGTATTTATTAAGCCATTAATATATATAGCTATATTTTATATTGATTAGTTTAGTTTAATAAACCACACACATAATTTGTGTAACAAATTTATTACTATGTTAAATTTTGATGGTGGAATTTAACTATCTACATAGATATTGGTTATTTTTTATTAATAATATATTTTAAAATATTATTAAATTATGAATTTTTTAATTTCATAATTAGAAAATATGGTGACCATATTGATCTTAGTGGACTTTAATCATCATCATCATTTATAAATGTAACTTGAGTCTATAATTTCCTAAACCATTCATTTTTAGTAGTTAGATTTTATTGTGTTAAAGTAGTTGTTATGCTTTTGACCTGCCAGAAGATTCCAGAATACCAAATATGCACAGAAATACAACCCACAACATAGAACAAAATGAGAAAAACAACAAGTATTTTATTATTCAGAGATGAAAGCAATGTTCACTTGCCTCTTCGAGGGGGCAACGCACAGCTCGATTACAAAATAAGACGCGACGCTCCTTAATGGGGAGTTTCTATCCTTTATATAGGATTCATACATACAATACCATGGGTCAGTACCATGGTTCTCTCAATACCACCTATCTAATACCATGGCCTGTTTGCAACTAACTGTGGTCCCTTTCTTAAATGCGGGTCAACCACTTATAATTATTAATATGAGCTTTATTGACTCTTTAACTAACTATAACTATGACTCGACCCTATTACATAAATAAAGGGGTTAGGGTTGGACCCTAACATGCCCTCCCCCATAAAAAGCAACTTTGTCCCCAAGCCTAAAGATGCAGAAACTGCTGAAGAATAGTGGTTGGTTCCCAGGTTGCATCTTCTGGAGAGGTGTCTTTCCACTTAACGAGGACTTCCTTGATCGTGTGGTCGCGCAAATGTCGTTCTCGCGTATCGAAGACCTGTTCAAGTTGGAACCAGAGTGAACCTTCTTCATCCAATTCAAGTAGACTGGTTTGAATTCTGCAATTGTTCCCCACCACTTTCTTGAGGCATGATACATGGAAGACTGGATGGATTTTTGAAGTTGGTGGTAAGGCCAGCTTGTAGGCTACTACTCAAATGCGCTGAAGTATTTGATACGGTCCGTAGAATTTTGGAGCTAATTTTTGACAACCCTTGTATTTGAGTGATGTTTGCTTATATGGTTGCAGCCTCAGGAATACCTGATCTCCTTCTTGAAATGTGTGCTTTGAACGACGTTGGTCTGCTTGTTGCTTCATGCGATTCTGAGCTTGATGGAGATTATCTTTGAGACAGGTTAGCATGGTTGCACGATTCTGTAGGAGTTGATCCACTGCGTGTACCTTAGAGCATCCAGGAATATAAGAAGTAGGTGAAGGTGGGAGTTGACCATACATTGCTTCATATGGAGTCATCTTGGTGGTTGCATGATAGTTAGTGTTATACCACCATTTAGCTAGATGTAGCCACTATACCCAATGATGTTGCTTTTCTAAAGTGAAGCACCTTAGGTATATCTCCAAACATTTGTTGACTGCTTCAGTTTGGCCATCATTTTGGGGATGATAAGAAGTACTTAGTTGGAGTTGGGTGCCTTGTAGCTTGAAAAGTTCTTGCCAAAAGTTACTAGTGAAAGTCGAGTCACGATCAGACACAATGGAAGTGAGCATGCCATGCAGCTTGAAGATCTGGTCCATGAAAGCTTGAGCCACCAAAGTGGGGGTAAATCGGTGGGGTAGAGCGCAAAAATGAGCATATTTAGAAAGTTTGTCCACAACTACCATGATGACTGACTTGTTGCCTAACTTTGGAAGACCAGTAATGAAATCCATAGAAACATCCGTCCAGATTGCGACAGGTATGGGCAATGGTTGTAAGGTGCCTGGTGACTTGACTGTTTCTCCTTTGTGGCGTTGACACACATCACATTCAGCGACAAAGGTAAGAATGTCAGTTTAATGCCTGTCCAAAAGAAAGAACGACGAGTGCGAGCATAAGCCTTCTGAAAGCCTACATGGCCTGCAGTGGGAGATGAGTGCAACTCTGCGAAAATGCGCGTTTTGAGGGCGAATGTCGGTGATATAACTACTCTATACTTGTAGCGAAGAATCTCATCCTTCCAAGAGTAGCCAATTGAGGAATTATGATTTGCTCTCAAGTTATTAATGAGTTGGGAGAGAGAGGGATGTGAAAACCATTCCTTGCGAGCTTCTTCAATCCAATCTGGTATGGGAAGAGAGATTGCTAGCAGGGTGCTTTCATCCTCAAATTGGCGTGATAAAGCAGCCGCTACTACATTGTCATGCCATTTCTTGTAAATTATCTCATAATCATATCCCAGCATTTTGGCCAGCCATTTATTTTGTTGGGGCGAGGATAGACGTTGCTCCAAAAAATATTTGAGGCTTTGATGGTCTGTGCGGATTTGGAAACGCCGCCCCAATAAGTATGGTCGCTAGGTATCTACTACATGTAAGATGGCCATCATCTCCTTCTCATAGGTAGATTGTCCCAGATGTTTCCCACTCAGTTGTTGGCTAGTGAAAGCCAAGGGTCGACCTTCCTGCATTAAGAGAGCACCAATACCAGTACCTGAAGCATCATATTCAATCATAAAAGATTTGTTGAAGTCTGGTAGTGTCGATACGGGAGTGGAACACATGGCCTATTTGAGAGTCATAAATGCCTGTTGTGCTGCATCAGTCCAGAGGAATGAATTTTTCTTGAGAAGGTTAGTGAGGGGTCTAGCAATGTGACCATAATTGCAGACAAATTTGCAATAGTAGCTAGTGAGACCCAAGAATCCCCTCAAACTCTTCAAGGTTTTTGGTTGGGGCCAATCTTGCATTGCCTGTATCTTTTTGGGATCCATCCTGACATCTTCACGACCCACAATGTGGCCCAAATACTCGAATTCTTCCACGCCAAAAGAGCACTCGGACAATTTGACAAATAATTTATGATTTTGGAGCAGTTGCAAGAGCGGGTCTACATGTTGAAGATGTTTTTCCCATGTGAGCCTGTAGATGAGAATGCCATCAAAGAAAACAAGGACAAATTTTCGGAGATATGGTTTCAACAGGTGATTCATGAGGCTTTGAAAAGTGGATGGGGTATTACAAAGACCAAATGGCATGACCAAGAATTCATAATGGCCTTTATGAGTTTAGAAAGCAGTTTTGAGAATGTCTACTTCTTTCATGTGTATTTGGTGATATTTAGAGCAAAGATATAGCTTAGTAAAGAATTGAGCACCATGTAGTTCATCCAATAAATCATCAACAACCGAGATATAGAATTTGTCTTTGACCGTGAGCTTGTTGAGAGCCCTGAAGTCTGGACACATGCGCCATTCCCCATCTTTCTTGAGCACCATGACCACTGGTGATGAATAAGGGTTGATGCTAGGACGAATGACACCATCTTCAAGGAGTTCCTTGATGATTTTTTCAATTTTATTCTTTTGGGCAAAAGGATATCGATATGGTTGCACATTCGGCAGTTGTGCCCCTCGGACCAAAGTGATGCTATGATCATGTTACCCTCTAGAGAGTGGAAGCTCTTTAGGTTTTTCAAAGACCTGTTGGTGTCGATTCAAGACATGTTGCATGTCAGATGGATATAAAGAGTAGTGGGCTCGATGGCCTGGATGGCATTAAACTGGGCGATAACTCCATGATGGCCCTTTTTCAACGACTTTTCCATGTGATGTGAGTTGATGATAGTAGGAGGACCTGCCTGGAGTCCAAGGAGGGTATGCATGTGGTCATTCTACTTAAAGCTAATATATAACTCCTAGAAATCCATGGTGATTGGGCCTAGGGTGCGAAGCCATTCAGCCCCATGACAATGTCACAACCACCCATGTTAATCGCCAACATGTGGGTCTTGAGGTGGTAGTCTCCCATTTGAAGTTTGATATTTTCACAACAACCTTCACATTTCATTGTTCCCCCATCAGCAATTTGGACTTGGAAATTAGAGACTGCCCTGACAAAATAATGAACAGCTTCGACGACTTGTTGATGAATAAAGTTATGAGTGTTGCCACTATCAATCAATACTACTACAAGACAATGTTTAATAAAGCCTCTCATTTTGAGAGTTTGTGGTGCAAAAATGCCCGCCCAAGGATGTAGCGAGATAACTGGTTCCTTTGGCGTAGCTGGGAGTTCATTATCCTGCTGGGTTTCCTCAACTTTGTCCTCTGGTCTGTCAAGGGGTGAGGCTTCCTCAGATGAGTTTTGATTAGTAACATTAATTTGAAAGAATTTGGGTTCCTTGCATTTATGCCCTGGGGAGTATTTGTCATCACAGTAGTAGCACAATCCTTGTTTTCTTCTTTCAGCCATTTCTGTTGGAGATACCTTTTCAACCTTAAGTGTTTGGGTAGGGCCCTGACCCTGGGTGGGGTGTCCCTTGACCATGAAATTTGGACGAGGAGACAAGGCAGCTAAAGCACATTTTACTTCGACAACCTTGTTGCAAGCGTCTATCCATGTAGGTGGGTGGTGCATCCGGACATGTGCTTGGATGGATTCTTTGAGACCACTTATAAAACATTCCAAGTAGAATTCATCTCCCAGACCTTCTGTGCGAATGGCCAATGTCTCAAAGGCTGCAATGTATTATTTTACTGTGCCTGTTTGTCGGAGCATAGTAAGATGACCTAAAAAATTAGAGTCTTTATCAAAGCAATCACAAAGAGATTTTGAGAACACCTGCCAAGTTAGTTTCTTGAGATAGCATTTTTTATGCCACTGCCACCATTTCCATCTCTCTTGGTCCAAGTAAAGGGCTCTCACACGTATTTTAGTTGGATCGTCTTGGATATCATTCAGAATGAAATATTTTTCCATTTGTGCTACCCATATTATTGGATTAGAGCCATCAAATTTATACATGTCCAATTTGGGTGGCCGAGGGTGGGAATGTTGGTGATTTTCATGGAAGTGAATATGATGGCTAGATTCTCCTTCAAAGTCTTCATTAAAACCATGTGCCTCCAGATGCAACCCTGATGTGCTCACCTTGAAAGTGTCCATGAATTTTTGCATCTGGTCCACTAGGTTTTGGAAAGAAGCCAACTGTTTTTCAAGGCTCTCGATCTTCTCGTTAGCCATGGCTTAAGCTCTAGTTTCTACCATACACAGGTCTTCGTCACTTGTCGTCACTTTGAAAAAATTTGGAACCAATAAATATTAAAGTTGACAAGTGAATGGTATCACGGCGATCAACTCGTCGTCCTGATGTTTTTTTTCTTTTTACTCCGAATGGAGTTTTACTTCCTACTTAACAATATTACAGTGGCAAATTTCTAGAAAACTTAATCCTACCCAATGTCCTGCGAGAATCGCCCCAATTTATAGGAGCCACAAGCCTCACTGCGCAAATGGTTAGATCTTCCTGCAAAACCCCCAACTGCTGAATGTGAGTTGGATTACGGCGGCGACAGAACCCCAACTGCTAGATCTGAATGGTACTGTGGCAGTAGAACCTCAACTCGTGTATCTAATTGTTGCAGCGGCGACAAAACCCCAACTACTAGATCTGATCTGGCAAATAAGATAATGGGAAATCTTCAGAGAGTCAAGGGAACTATGGTCTTAAGGAGTGTTAGGTGCTACAAATCGCAATATACATAAGGGTCCAACAATAGTACTTGGCCCAATCTTTCAAGGCACTAACTAAGGACGATCAACCGTACCCTTAACCGTACTACCCAACTACCCTATCGTATGCGCGATTAATATCCCCGAGTGTTTTTCTCAGTGTATTGTAGCAGCAAGATGACTGACGGTTTATCTAAGGTGAGGTTTCAGGTGATCCTAAGGGGCTTCCGATGTACCTAGAGGGTACGTGGAAGACAGTCTGTGCAAGGTTTTATCTAATGCGCTACTACTCGAAGGGGTACCCACAGGGGTTACAAGGGAGTCCAACAAGCGTGACAACCTCTTATATTTCCTACGTGCATGCCTCCCCAAATCTGCAGGTTTATGCGCTCAACGACAGATCCTATTGTTTAAAGACGTCGAAACACGTCTTTAGCCTAAAAAAAATCTGCCAAAAATAGAGATACCACTGGCCCTGGAAAGTGCTCTGATACCACTTGTTATGCTCTTGACCTGTGAGAAGATTCCATAATACCAAATATGTGCATAAATACAACCCATAACACAGAACAAAATGAGAAAAACAACAAGCATTTTATTATTCAGAGATGAAAGCAATGTTCATTTGCCTCTTCAAGGGGGCAGCCTCTAGCAGAGCAAAGCTCGATTACTAAATAAGACACGACGCTCCTCAATGGGGAGTCTTTATCCTTTATATAGGATTCATACATACAATACCATGGGTCAATACCATGGTTCTCTCAATACCACCTATCTAATACCATGGCCCGTTTACAACTAATTGTGGTCCCTTTCTTAAATGCGGTTCAACCACTTACAATTATTAATATGGGCTTTATTGACTCTTTAACTAACTATAACTATGACTCGACCCTATTACATAAATAAAGGGGTTAGGGTTGGACCATGACAGTAGCTTATGAGAAAAGCGTTTTCACCCATGATTTGTTATAGCCAATAGTTTTGTACTTTATATTTATTTAATATATTGATTTTTGTTAGAGCTCATGATTTTGTGCTTCATATTTATCCAATTAATCATTTTCATTAGTTAAATTTTCTTTTATAAATTAAGATAATCGAAATAGATCATTGTCAAGTGGAATAGTGTGATGTTCCTTTATATTTTACAATTTACATTTTATATTTATATATGTTTTAATTTGAATACTTATTAAAACATATGAAGCCAATTTTTTTAATAGATATATTAAAATTGAAACCGGGCAGTGATCTACTCCCAAAACTCCCTCGGACAATAGAATCTGTCAACTTTGCAATACTAAGAGGTTGGAAGATGAAAAATCCTTCCTCTTAGATAATCCAACTCTTACTCACATCTGCTCTCATTTCCTTAACATCTGCCACACTTCCAATCTTCTTGATTTTTTAAGTCAACCCAATTATGGTGATCTTGGAGTGCTTCTTTCACTTCATTTTTAATCATAGATATAAGATTTTGATGAATCACAATTATATATATATATATATATATATATATATATATATATATATATATATATATATATATATATATTAATTATATATATATATATATATATATAATTTATTTATTTTATTTTTTTTTTTTTTCAAGGTTCAATACAACGCATTGGTCTTAGTGGACGTTAATCATGATCGTCGTCATCATCATCATCATCATCATCACACACACACACACATATATTCTCGACATTTGAAAAATGTTGATATAGAATCTTACATTACGCCTACACATCTCCCCTATACTGGACTGTAAAGTGCCTCTCGGCATAAAAATATTATTAGAGAAGAATATCATGAGAATAACCATGGGTTAATGTCATGGGAAAAACCTTTTTATTTTAATTAGTTTTTGTTTTATTTTGACCTAGCCAAAATATGTTAAACATTAAAATATCTCTACCATACTAGACTAGAGAGCAATAATTCAATACTTAATATATATAAGTTATTATCATATTAATATATTTTTGTGGTGGGATTATATTAATATTATTCTTCTTATAAGTTTATATATCTTTATCATTTGTGTATTATTGTAATTATTTTAGCATGTTTTATTTCAATTTTTTTTAAATTTAATATAAATATTATATTTTATTATAATATATTAAATGTTAGGATTTAATTTTATTTTTTTAACCATAAATTAATTACTATGTTGAGAAGTGCTCTCCAGTTCGGTATGGAACAAATTGTAAGTTTATGTTATGTTGTGTAAACATTTTGTCTCAATCAAATTCATAAAAAAAGATAAAATATAATTACAAATAAAAATAAAAATCCCCCAATCGGGGTGTGAGCCGAAGGACGGCCCCATCAAGACAATTTCAACGCTGAGTACGCTAAGGTACAACACCACCGCCTCCCACATGATCAAAGCAATGGGTATGGTGGCCTTTTGCATGCATAAGACTGTCACCACAGAGAAAGGTGGTAGAGGTTTACAATAAGTTTTTCTCGCTAGTGGCGATTATGGTGGGAACGCTGCTGGTAGTCTCCACGACCAAGTGAGTGTGGTTTAGCATTTTCAGCAATGGAACTCTATAAAAGGTTCAGTGCAGCGTCTCCATAGGTGACAGAGGTTCCATCAGCTCCAAACGAAGGTAATCGAGTATGTAAACTTCTTTTTCCTCCCCTCCATCATGCTCCCTTGTCTATTGTTTGGTTTATGGGTTCTGCATGGGGGAAACTGGCTAGCGCGCATGGGGCAATTTGGGTTGGGGGAATTGTCTTGCGTCAATATTTTGGAAGAAGAACTTGAGTTCCACTAGAACCTCTTCGATGTCAATCCGCTATGAGATTTTTCTCTCCCGCATGGGGTTAATTTGGCTATGGGGCAATGGTGTCAACCCTGGGGAATGGTATTGTCTAGTCTGATTCGAAGACCAACTGGTTGAGTGTTGGGATACTGTTAATGTCTCTCTTGATGAAGTTTTCCTTCTTATGGTTGGATGGGTTATGGGTTTGTACACCCAAGTCCTGGGTCGAAGGGTTTTCTAGGTCACTGCTACGGGGAAGTGTCGTTTGGGGCCTAGGAAATGACATGCAACAAGAGCTGGCTATGCCAAACTTGGAGTGTTGGGTGAAGGTTGTTAGAAAAAGGGTCTTTGGCTGGCTGGCTTTCAGGGCTGTGTAACCAAGCCTTGCATCGTAATGGCTGCAAGGTCACTATAAAGGGGATGAGCCACCCTAGAGTCTAGAGGGTTATTGAGATGATGTTGCATTAGTGGGTTGGGGGAATAGTCACAAAAACGTTGGAATTGGGTGGGAGAGGCTTGGAATTTGCGTTTTGGGTCGCTATGCTAAAGGGCCTGGGGCTGGCTAGCTATTGGGGTACCACACCCATAGCTTGGGTTTAGAGTCTGCAAGGTAGTTTTTGTGGTGGTGTGCCACTTGGGGCAAAGGAATCCTCACGCAAGTTTGAGATTTTTAATTATGTTTGTTATGCGAAAGACGTGGAGGGCACGAAATTGCATGCACAGTTGGGAGGAAGGACTTCGATGGGTGGCAGAGCTTGCGAGTGATGGAACGACAAATCATCATTGATTGTCAATTTTTGTTCACTGCCTTCATGACAGATATGCAACGAGGTAAGCCTTCCCGAGCACAAGGGGTTTTGAGGCTCACCTTCTCACAGACACACGGTTTTTCCAATTTGTATTTGATTACCAAACGCCAGGTCTATGTGGCTATGGCTCGAACAACAAAGACTAGGGGCTGAGGCAAGAGGCCTCAGGTGACTGAGCATGAGAATGAAACTAGCTCCTCGGGAGAGAGACATGGCAGAAATCATGTTGCTAACCTCATCAATGAAGTAACCTTAACATATTAGGAAGTAACCAATGAGGAGATTAGGAGACTGATAGAGGAATGGGAAGTTGATTTGAACCATCAGGGGAGCACAACCAAGATAGAGATGAAAGACTAGCACATCCTCGTACCGAACCCTGGACACACTTGAGGGTGAGTGACACAGTTCAAGCAGATCCTGTATCTTTATTGGCTTATGAAAAGTCTCATGGGTAAGGCCATGGAGCAAATTTTGGTGAGCATGGCGGTAACTCTACAAGACTTTCCCAATTACAAACAAGATTTCCAGAAGTTGCAATTTCAAATGAAAAAACAAGATGTTTGACTTGGTCGCATGGAAAAACACTTCCCTTGTCTATTCTCACAGACAGAGTTGCCTAGTTCCAATGCTAAAGATCCGGCTCGAGTCGAATCTGCCTCTGCTGAGAGGGATGATTATAATGTTTTCTTTCTGTCATTTTTTATTAGTATTTATGCGGATAGCCTTTACTTTTCAGTTTGCAATTATATATGCTTATAGGAAAATAGAGTATGGACATGGACATGATAATCAAACTTATATAGCTTGGATAGAAAGACTCAGTATTTTCTGCTACTGGATGGATTATTATGCGGTTATGTGGCCGACAAACTTGGTTTCCTGATGGGCAAGTTGAGGCCACCTAACATGTTTTATGTGTTTGTAACTTGCTTATTGATTAACTAATGAAAAATGAGGATCTACCAAGCTTTAAAAAAAGGCCAAAATCTTTATATTTTAAAAATTTTGCATAATATACAATCACGGAGGTCTGGAATAGTCTATATCCTCGAGTTGTTTGCAGAGAAAAAAAAATGTGCGTTGAGGAGAGAATTGAGGAGACCATCTGCCCATGAGAGGGAACTAGATGGTCTCCCAAAGAGTTCTGAACCATAATGGTGACAAAATGACACCAAAACAATAAACATTACTGAAACTAAGTAGACAAGAGCAACTAAATGACATGTAAAATTAAGACTTTGAGCATGTTTATCCTAGGAATTTAGCATGCTTGTTTGGGTTGTTCCTTGTCCTTGTTGGCCTTATTCTTGATGAGATGCTCTTGTTCCCTTAGAACCTTGCCTTATTGAGACTTTTCCTTCCTAACCTATTCCTGCTGCTCTAGGTAGAGGAAGGGGTCGTCGTATCCTTCACGAAGCCAAGGGGGATGTTCCCAATCAATTAATGCTTTCCCATTGTAGGATTTCGCCTCTTTCCATGAGGGTTCTTCTTTGGTTAGACCCTCAACACTAGTCTGGCTGGCTAAGTTCATCGCCTACCCGACTATTTTAGGAGAGTTATGATCGCCATCCACCTTTTGTTTCTTGGGTTGAGGTTTTGATTGAGTCAGACTAAAGTGTCTTTGCCCCTGATGGGAGGATTCCACTGCTTCAATCCATGCATTCAAATTGGAGGACGCCAAAGGAGGGGGAAAGGGAACTCCCATCGCTTTGGGCATATTTCTTAAGGTCATGTGTGTGTGAACAAGGAAGGTGTTGAGTTCAACAATTTTGCCTTCGACTCTTTCCTTGGCTTGTCCTTGCTCCCATAGTTGTCTACAAATCAAGTTCTGGATGGCACAGTGGCCATTGCCCGTGTTTCTTCACTCTCGAGCCTCCATGTTAGCTACGAGGCAATGGATATGCATTGACATGTCCTCATCAAATTGTTCTTCACCCTTACCATTCCAAGGAGGTAGAAGTTGGTGCCAATGACGTTTGTCGCCTTGTCTGGCTCGACCCTTTTCCCTCACTATGATAACCAAACCTGTGTAATCTATGCCTCTGAATTGAAAACACTTGAGTCTTACTGCCTCTCCCAACCCCAGTGACCATCCACTCACAAAGTAGAGAAGCTAAGGGAATGAATGTTAGAATCCACAGTGAAGGCATAATTCATATCTCACTCAAAGTGTAATTGCTCTATCCTTGCCTGAACCTCCATTGACTGGATGCAATGAATGTGGTCTGCAATGAGTTTAGGGTATGACCACCACCCAACCATTCTCATTAAATTCTCATGTAGAGTTGGCATGTGACAATTGTCCCTCCTCGTTTGTCGTGCATCACCCATATCCAAGGAAAATTATAATAATAATTATTATTATTAATTAAAACATTTTGACTTGGTTAAGTTACATAAAAATAATAATAATAATTTTAATTTTAATAATCATTAATAATTAAACCAACCTAGATCCATTTTAACTCTAAATCTATCAAGTACCTATAGGGATCAAAATCTATTGAGATACCAAACTTTTTCTTAAATTTTACACTAAAAAGAGATTAACACCTAAAAATTTGATCTCTTAACACTCGATAATAAAAAAAATTTTAAAATAGATATAAACTAATAATTAAAATTATAAATACTCTTATATTTATCTTTTATATATAGTACAAAATATATTTTAGTTCTTCAATACTCCAAACAAATTAAAAACCAGAATTAAAAGTTTACCGTACGAGTTTATTAATGCCAATGACATTTTAATTTCACAAACTTGGAACCAAATTGTAAATGATGAATTTGTTAATGGGAAATGTACATAAGGCGAGAAAAGATAGATTGAATGGATGATGATTTTTTTATTTTTATTTTTAATTATTTTCAAAAATTTGTTGTACATGTATTAAAATTAGCATGTTGTACTAGTATAAGAGTGAAATTATTTAATAATATCTAAATAGGATTATTTTGATTAAAAATTTATGAAGATGTTAGTATATATATATTTTTAGAGGTGATTTAAAGGTTATGAGTGGTTCAATTTATTTTACTTAAAAAAATAAGATACTGGATTTAAGACTTGTGTGGTTTATTTCTTCTGATTTAGTTAAGTAGTCTTGATGATGGATCCCTGGTTGGGATTGAAACGTTGGAAGAAAATGGTTCTTACTGTGAATTCTCCGGTTAACTAAGTCAAAAGAATAATATATATATATATATATATATAATATATATATAATATATATATATATATAAGTTTGGTGGGATTTTATCATGTCCAATATATCACTTAGATTGGAGCGGGGAATTGAACATGTGACTTCACATCTATGAGTGCCTTAATAGAGCACTCAATCATTGTTTATCCAAGACCTATGGACAACGTAGAATTTCTATTTTAGCATAGGTTATTTTTATTTTGACCAAGTCAAAATGTTTACAGGACATGACATTACATCTCTTACATACTCGGTTAAAAAGTGCCTCTCTGCACAATAAACACAATCAAAGAACAAGCATGTTGATGCAGGAGCATCATGGTTCCAAAAATTTGTACATTTAGTAAAATTTAGGGGTCTTGTGGTTTTTAAGGAAGTTGGTTTCCTATGCATCAAATTAATGTAATTCTAATGTTTTTGAGTGATTTTATGAGAATAGGATATAATTAAGTATTGAGAGGTATATTGTAAATGTTCTCGAATGAAGGGGAGTGTTCGAGCCTAGATTTGCCTTAGGCTGGAAAGGCAAGGTTCTATGTCCACATCAAACCACGCTCAGCCTCGTAGCTAGCCCTACGAGGACAAGAGAGGGCTCTCTCCGGGTCAATCTCGGCAAAAGATAATCGATGGGGCTCGAGATGACTGAAATAAAAGCTAATCTTAGGCTAGGTATGAAGTACAAGGATTTGATTTGAGTTTTTGGGGGTTTTGAGTCGGAAAATGGGAGAGGCAAATTTGGGTCCGAGGATGAGACACAGTTTTTGCAGAGTTCTGATTGGGACAAGGAAGGCAATCGTTTTGATGCTTTCAGAGTGAATAAATGGATGGATCAGACCGGTGAGGAGCCAAGGAGGGAAAGAGGGTCTCAAGAGTCCTCCTCAAACAGATGAAAACATTGAAAATTAAACAAACTTCAAAGCAGAGCACAACAGTCCAGTGAATTCTACTTTAATCACTCAGTTGTTTAATTTCAGAAGCAAGGAGAAGGGAAAATGATACACATAAACATCAATGAGCTTAAAAGTACATAGAGAAACACACCATCAAAACAAAGAGCCACATGGATCCCAACAAGTGCTGCAAAACCCTGGTCTTTCCTTTGCCAAAAATGCAGAGATAAAATGTACAAGAGTGCTAAGCAATCCCAAGTGTCCAACCCTGAAAATGACTCAGAAGATACATGATATAGACCATCCTAACCCACTCCCATGCCTCTAGGGGTCGAGCTCATCATTCTAGGAGCTGTTTCAACCAATTCTAAACAAAGCACTAAAATCTAAGCAATCAAACAACTTGCCTCTATAAGGTAGGAAACTGATTCATTCATTAAATTTTCACTTTTTAATGAATGAATCCTCTAGAACAAGTAAAAATATGTCAATATTGCATCATGATCCTTCAATTACATCAAGATAGGTCAAAAATTACATCACAAATCAAAACTAGTCAAACTGGGCGAATTTATGAGCTGGAAGGTGAAAAATTGGGCAAAAATCCTCTATGCGCTGCACCAAATCCTCTATGCGTCGCGCCACTTTGGAGTTGAATTTGAGGCACTTCCCGAAGTCCAAATTGAGCGCAAGATAGCTTGTTGGAAAGCCCTGCCTGTATACTTTCCAACCCAAGTGGAATTTTTCAATTTGGTGTCCATTTTCCCCTCCAAAACGTCAATCTCCCAAGACTGCTTCCTATGTGTCAAAATAGGGGCAGTGAGGTCATTTTTTGAGTGTTTTTGACCTCTTGTGGACTCAAAACTTGCCCAAACTTCTTGGCCATGCACCAGCAGTCATGATTTTTCATGCCAAATCCAAAAATATAAAGTTTTTGCCATTTGGAGCCCTCTAGCAAAAGCAAGCACCATGTGGCACGACGCATAGGGAAGCAAAACCTGTTTTTCAGTGCAAAAATTTTCAAAAATACGAAAATTGCTCCAAATTTCTTGAAATTTGGGCCATACCTTCTCTATCAAGTGTCATGCTGGGCTAAAGAGGCTTCGGCCAATATCCGAAGACGATCATGCTCCTTTTGCCTCTTTTGCTTCCTTATTGCCTTCTTCAATTTCGCCTTTAGACTCCTAATTCGTGCCTTGGAACTCATATTGCGCATCCTATAATGGAAAGCCATGTGTCTCAACAATGCTTTGTCCCTATTGGCCTTCTCCAGCAGTCTCTCCAGGTGGATGTTGATTCTCTCGAGCCAAGACTCCCGATCATCATTAATCTCTTGTTCCAATGAAGTGAGCTCAATCCTCCGCCTTTGGGCAGCTTGGCGATTCTCGCGGATGTTTTGCAACTCCATGATTGCCTGCTGATCTTCGAGCTGTTTGTTCCTCTGCTCCAAATATTTCGTAGTCCACTTAGCCCTCTCCAAGTCAAGGAACAAGGCTGTGATCTTTGTCTGTTGCTCCTGGATGATCTCTCTAAGATGTACATTTTGCGAGCCCATGTCTGTAACATCATCTTGAACGAGAATGAAATCAGTCTCTCGCTCACCTGAAGGCCCCTAGTCCTACATTGGACTCTTGCCTCTATCCTGTACCTGTGATGCTGATGTCTGAAGCGAGGCCCCTTCCACCCCGGGTGGAGATAATAATCGCTTTACTGTTGCAAATAACTGCCTCATGCCCTTCTGATATGTAATGAAGACTGGTATAGTAGCAGTGTATGGATCATGGCCCTCTTGCTGATGAGAAGGTCCACCAGTCTCATGCCCAAACTCTGAAGGTGCTCTAAAAAGTCATGAGAGATGAAATCATCCCAAGTGATACCCTGTAATCCAAGCTGATGAACCACCAAAATCTTGATGAGAGAAAAATGGCAAATGTTGTTGAACTGCTGCTCAGGGGTCTTGTGCTGGACAAGGGCGGTCATCCTCTCTATGTTCCGGCATATGAAATAAGGAATGTTCATCATCCTTACCCGGGTGAAATGCATGAGCAACCTAATGTGATAAGCATATACTCGGGAGAAGCAACCTTCACAACTGAAATACTTCATGATTAATTTAATTAATGGAGCATATTCATCTTTGAGATATCGGAACGGGAACACTCTCTTGAGCTACCTCAAGAAACCGGTTTTAATATATGGCTCATAATGTTGCCGGTCAATCTTCTGCTTCTTGTTCCATGGTTCTCCAATGTTCAGTATGCCGGTTGCTAATGAGATAGAATCTGGTGTAAGTGTGAAAGTGACACCAGCCAAAGTAACTCGATCACCATGTAAATGTAATACAAATAAGCGAGCCAACTCATGATGAACTTGAACAGTAGCAACCTTCTCGCAAAATTCATAACATGATTGAAACTGAAAACAAGAGACGGCAAGAGGGCAGGCCTGCAATTCTGTAAGGGTGGTCGGTTCTTCTCTAACATGTCTGCCACCTTTATGAGGCCTTTGGGGTGCATGTCCCTCCGTGGGTGTCACTTTGGGTCTCTACTTCATAATCGGAGAATGATCGGATGACATAACTACTGCTGTACAAATTGTCTTAAAGAAAAAGATGCTGGTGTATGAAAACTGTGTTGAACTACTCTTTTGTGATGTGTTTAATTTCTGCCACCAAGGGGAAAACCAATGAAACAAGGGACTATTGGGAAGGGGAAAAAACAGTAAGGGATTAGGGACTATTGGGGATAGATTTGTTAGGGAAATATGGGAGAGGATTTGGGATTTATGTGTGGGAATAGGGTTTAGGGCTTTACATTTAAAAGTTTGGGAAAGGGAATTTAGGATAGGGGTTTAGCAATTTTAGGGGGTAGGGAAAACTGAAATATAGGAAAAAGAATGAAATAAAGGAGAAAAGAGAATGATGGAAAAGGATGAACTTGGTGGCAAATAGCTTTTAAAACCCCAGGCAACCATTCTTATGTGAGGGTTTTGACATGGTGGATTTTGTTTATGAGTTTAGACCATCACCATTCATCAATCACCGTATCAGAGCACAAATCTGAATACAATGCAGTGATAGAGATCCTACCTAGCAATTTCGTGCGTTTTCATGGCGATTTGGAGTAAAGTTTAGCAATGTCGGGCTTTAGAACTGTATGCGCCGCGCAATGCCTTCCCAGTGCGTCGCGCCCGTTCAAAAATGCATTGCGCGATTTCTCCCAGTGCGCTGCGCCACCTGCTCTATGCGCCGCGCTGACAAGTTGCAACGATTTTTTGTCCAATTTCTCACTCCTTCACAAAAAATCACTTTGAATTGCTTCCTCTTGGTTGCTGGTATGCAAATGGGCTTTGAACTTCATGGAAATATCTTTATAAGGACATGAATTTGATTTTTGTTTCGTAATGTTTTGAAATTGGCAATTTTTCACAATTAATACAACTCTATCTTTTTGTTTCCCCCTTGGTTTTTGGTTTGAATGATGAATTTCTTGGCAATTTTTTTTGCAAGGATCGCTGACATGGAATTTGGCAAAGGAGACCAGGTCTGCGCTTGAAGAATTCAACAACTGATTTTTTTTTTTTTGAAAATTATTACAAAATACGAAATGTCGAATTTTCTTCAAAACAAAGTTTTGAAGAAAAGTCATGATCCATCCAGATGACGATGAAAATATGTGAAATGACAACTTATTAAGAACCTCCCTCTGGCCTGCTGGCTTTATTGGACAGCTTGAAGACACAACTTGTGAAACCCTAGACCTAGTGACTGAAATGACACTTGCTTATCAAAGGACTAAAACAGGGTTGTAAGTGACTCAAACACTTGATTTTGATGAACAGACCTGAGCCAGTAGTGCAAGGCATGAGGGATAATGAATAATAAGACCCTTCCGTCAGATTATGGCATGCCCCTAGCAGAATGCAACTGAGTGAAGCGAGCGAGACACCTAAAAATGAAATGCAATAAAGAGAAATGATCTCTGATGGAGGGATGTACAAACCGACTCTAACAGGGAGCATGAGAGAATCAGGATAGTTGAGAGTTCATAGGAATTGATAGATTTGGAAATTAATTGTAGATCTTAAATTAGGAATTAGTTCATGATTTATGGGATTGAGAGGATTCTTAGGGTTTAGTTGAAATTATTAAGGATCTGAACCATAATTGGTTCACAGAACCTTTTGTATAAAAATTATAAGCATCAAGGCATGGAAGGTTTCAAAATTTAGATAGATAGTAAAGGTTTGAATTGTGAGCCTACGGGCCAGAGAGTAGGTGAAAAGGCCACTGATTAGAAATCAAACCTGAGAAAAGAAACCTTTTGTAAATATTTGTTTAAATATATATACCAAGATTCGATTTTGAATTAGATAGTGTACACTAAATGATTGAACAACAAACAATGTGTAAATTGTGGAATATTTCTGTAGAATACAAATGTGTAGGTGAACTTGAGCAAATTTACACAGAGTAGCAGTGGGAATTATTTCGGTTACGATTGAATAATTAAATCGAAGCTCAGAGAAAGAGGATAGCGTGCAGGGGTGCGACTGGTGTTGAATTTCCGAATTGTTATAAGTTGGAGATTCTTGTTAATGAATCATTACATGAACATATGATGCCAAATATTATATAGATATGAAACTATGTAATGAAATATCGTTCATGTGTATGTGATCGTCGATAGGAGGAGATCCTACGGTGGTCGAGTTCGAACTAGCATGCGAGTTATCCACAACTAACGGACCCGATGCATCTATTAAACAAAGTTTACTTGTCAGTTCATCGTGACCGTTCGCTTTGGTGATAATCCGACGGTAATCACACTCGAATGTGCGCATAAGTTAACACGCACGGGTGGACCCGATGAGTTATTCAAAAGAAATTTAAATTCTTTTTCTAGCAGGAAATGGGTTAAGCGGTATATCGCGTGGAAATAAAGTGGTAAGCAAAAATTCTTGAGAGCGCGTGATAAAACGAGGAGGTGCCACGTAGCATGTCGATGGGGAAGCAAAACAACTTTTCTTGCCTGCATCCAAAATTTTATCTGTCGTGCTAGTTAGAGCGCGATATGATGTGATCACCGTTGGATTGAGACAAGAGAATTAACGGTGGAGATTTTAAGTGCAGGTTGGGCATCGGTAAATGTGCAAAGTCGCGTGAATCAGCAAAATGGTAAATTAACGAAGGGTTAAATGGTTTATGTATAATTTCTATTATACAAGAGTTATAATAGAAATAGAGCGGAATAAATATATTATGGTTAATGTTGGGTTTAAACTAAAATCCAAGTTAAAAGGGTATTATTAATATGCGCGGATAATAATAATAATTAACCAAACATTATGGAAGAATTTTATAAGGTTCCACTCGAAGGTTTATAAAGGTTTAGACTTTAGATAATTAAATGAAATGTTTCCGCACTGAACTTATTGAAAGAGCATTAAACCTTGATTTAAGAGAGTTTTCCTAAGTATGAGATTGAAATTCCTGAGACATGAATATGACATGCATTTATATGCATACTGCGGATATGTGCGGCTAAGGCTGCATCACATATAATCAATGAGATTTAATTTTAACTAGGATAATATTATTAAGACTTCATTTTCACATATTTAACAAAACAACAATGAATGCTATATTTTTTAAAATATGATAAGAAGTTTTTATTAACTAATTTTTTAATTACAATGCATTTTGTAAATTAGTCTGAATCAAAATACAACATTTTGCCATATTAAATGTTACACAATCAATATATTCAAAAAGTATAATGGAAAAATCAATGCTTGAATGTTAAGACTAAGAAACATGTTTCATCTCATGTTTAATGTTCTTTTCCTATCATTTTTAAGTTTTAGCTTTTAGTATTATTTAAAAAAATTATTATATATTAATGGTATTTCTTTAAAAATATTTTTATATTTTTATGAAGAATATAATGTTTTTGGTTTTTTAGGAATTTTTAAATAAAAAGATCAGAAGTCATTATAAGGATATAATCATTATGAACTCAATATGTTATAAATGAGAATTAAATCTAAGTAGGGAGGACAACAACATTTCTTCCAGCCACCCAAGTCATATGCAATTAGCTCTAATATATATATATATATATAAGCACATTAGTCTCTCTTTCTCTCATACACAAATGCACATACATGTGTATATCTCAAGGGATAACTTTTCCATATTTGTGAATGATATCCCTCATAAACTCATTAACATAGATTAATGCATTTAACACGAAGGGATTCAAATTGAGTACTTACTAACACAAAACTAGCCAAATGCACAACACAATCAACAATAATTGGTTAACCCATCCTATCTTAACAAAAAATAAATATAAATGTTATCCTTACGCATATACAAAGACTTTACCTCAAAATTTGAGCTTGAACTATTTATATAACTGTCATAGATCCATCTTAACTTTGGATTTGCCAAGTTTCTAGAGGGATCACATCTCTCAAGATGTAAACCTCTTTTTGATCGCAAAACTTGTGGAATTGCAGCTGGAAAGACTTGAGATCCACAGCCAAGATGAATCTATATTTGTTTTTAATAATACTATTTATATTAATATAAATTTCACATCTCTACATATAAAATTTTCATATTCTTAATTTATTTAAAATCTTTTTATTACGCGTTGTGTGTGAGAGAGAGATATTTGTCTTTAACATGTTTTTATAATTTTTAATTTATTGTGATATGCTTAGCATTAATTATATAGTATAAGTATTAAATTTTTAATGTTTATTATTAATTAAAATATAAAGATTTGAATATAATGGTAATAAATATAAATCATTATTTTAATTTATGTGGTAAAATTAATATATATATATATAGTATTAAAATCTGTGTTCAGATGTGGCAGTTGCTCGAGAAGTGAGTTACAATATATTCTTCTTTTTGTGAAGCACTTCAAAAAAACTAAGAGACCAACCTCCTCCTAATAAGAATGAGGAGGGAAACGTTTGAGTACTAAGTCTTCTGGTTTTTATCTCTAGCGTTAGAAAAGAGCAAGACTAAATTCTAACAATTTGTTTACATGGAAAAATGTAGAAACAATTCATTTCTATGAATTGTTAGAGGATGGCCCAATACTTAGCCCACGGAAGTAAGGACCAAAGTTCTTTTTACTACGATCTTTCTTGCTTCTTGTTACTAGCGGGGAGGAACATTGCTTTTTAAGCACATCTGAATATGAAGGGGAAGAAGAGGAGGACTTCTTTGCAATCACCTTAAAAACTTATTCATCTTTTAATGCAGAGACCTTTGTGGATAACTTTCCCATCATAGTTGGAGGGGCCTGATCTAGAACTTCTTCATCATTCGAATTAGAAGGGAACTATGGAACAAGGTTATTTGGCTAATATGCCCGGGCCTCAAGATTCTCACTTTCTTCTTCATAAGCATTTAATATTTCAAATCTATTTTTGGAAAGGGATCGACGCTTAGATTCAACCTCACAAGTTTGTTGTTTTTCACTTACATGCTTCTTATATTTCCTTTTAATAAGAGTGAATCCGTGTGTGTTTTCTCCTTGCTTTAGAGGAGGAGATGGAGTTGGGGAGCTTCAAGAATTTGAAGCTTTTGGACAACTTCTTGCAAAGTGTCTATACTTGTGGCATATAATACATTTAAAATGAACCTATTCATAATCCAGAGCCTAGAGATGAGACCACCCATCCAAATTGAGTTGAATCACATTGGGGAGGCCTTTCCAGAAATCCATTTCAACACAAATTCAGGGGCATGAAAATTTGTTCTTGTGTTCGATATCATTGGTAATATATTTGCCAATTTATCTCTTATGGCCTTAAAAATGCCCTCACCCTAGCAAATAAGGGGGGCAAAAGGTAATACGGTCCACATAGGTGCAGATGAGACTTCCATCAATGGATTAAGTTCAAGAGACCAATGAGTGAGAAACAAAACTTTGGTGCCCATGATATATGAACCTGATTTGTAGATTTGGTCTCTATCTTCTTGGTTGTAAAGAGAAATAAACAATATCCATTACCACAATAGAGAATGTTCTTGGCTTCATGATTTGCCCAATTGTTAAAAGTCCAGTCTTTAACAACTTCATAACTTGGCCACAAACCGATGAACTTTCCTAGTAACCCATTTTCCTTTAAGAGTACCACATTTTTATTTTTATTATTTATATATAT
>APFE030411636.1:74628-124857 GCA_000404065.3 Pinus taeda | reverse complement strand
TTTTTTTTTTCAGCAGCAAAAACATGCATGGCTTTGTGAAGATGTAGAAACATTAATGGGGTCTGCAGTGGTCCTCCGCAATGCAGGGCCTTTGCTCTTCAATAACAACACCTCAATCCTATCTAACCAGGTATATATATCCTTGTGTTCCAAGCTAAGATCTCTATGCTCCATCTATAATTCATTTGTTTTCATCCAGATCTCCTTGCATGCCTTGTTGTATTCCAAGAAAACTTTGCTTAACAGGGACTTCATGTTCCAATATAACTCGATTGTACAAAGATATTGGTTTTGGCGCCCTTGGGTCTGGGTTGGGTTAGGCACCCAATCTTCCATGGAGGTCAAAACCTCTTCATCTGTTTGCTCATCGCGATCAACTCTTATTTCATCCTCAACCCGAACAATTTCTTGTTGGATGGGATTGGGGGTTTGTGAGCAATATCTTCGCTAAGCTTATGAGCTCGAAGTCTACCGTGAGTGCTCCCCTTAACCCGAGAGGAGGAGCCTTGCTAAGACCTCATGCATTATCGAGGCATATAAATGGACTAACAGAAAAAACATGACGTAGGGTAATGCCAAGTCCAATAGGAGGGAGCGATCAAGCTGTGACCAAATAATGTAAAACCCAAATTAAATTATCGGTAGAGAGAGTAGGGGATCTTGAACAGGGGGGACCTTGTTTATATGAGGGGTAGGAAGACCATCTGTGAAGAATTTAACCAAATAAAGGGACTCGATTGAAGGGGAGAGTGCTCGCAATGAAATTTTAAAATCATGACTTCTAAAATTTGTGTAAAAATATGTTTGTATTCAACTGCTAGCAACTATATATCGAACCATTCTTTTTTAAACTTGAGGGGAATACTAGTAAGATGGTGGACCATATTATCTCGAGGCATGCCAAAGTTGAGGAAGTGAGAGCATTCCAGTGCTTGCCCATGTCGCTAACAACAAATCCCCTCCTCCTTGAGCACTCTTCCTCTGCTACTTGCTCTTTAACGCAACACGAGAGGCCAATCAATTGAGATATACAACAATCTTGGCTAGATTGGACAGAGAGGAAACTTGTGAAGATGACTTCGAGACTTAGAGCAAGTGATGACTAGGTTAGGAAAACCGTGGCCTATCCCTTCGATTAAAATGGAAACAACAAGACCTAAGAGGTAAAGTGAGACTGGGTGAATCACAGAGTTTGCGAGAAAGAAGTTACCATAATATTTCTTGGCATAGCTCAACATAACCAAAATAATTCTTATTGCCATTTTAACAAAAGTCTCTGGATGAATTTTATGAGACAATAACATCGAGCAATGGACTATCATTACAAATGGGTGTGCGAGGTTAATGACCTTGCATGGCCAGTACAACTGGTGGCAAGTGTCACGCTGCCACTAGTGATTACTTGATGTGGTAGCTCTGAATATGTGCCAATTCTACCTCACATCCATTTAAATCATTTATTTCTTCTTTAAATGCTCCTTGAATACCATCTTGATTAAGAGACTATAACAAATTAAATTGAATTTATTTATCATTTTAAGTTTATTTTAATTAAATTGACATTATATTTTATTATTTAATTTAATAATTTATTTAATTCACTATTACAATATCTTCTCCAAATTAAATTATAAAATACTTCTAAATTCTATAATATCTTATCCCAACAAAAAAACATAAATTCATTTATAAAAAAAATGATATACAAAATATCACCGATCAACTTACCAAAATAAATAAATAAATTAAGTCAACCTTATAAAACACACCAACTAACCCATTTATCTATCCCTTGGTCTCCTATGTAAAAACATTCAAGACCACCATGTGAATTTAAAGCCACTGAAAAAATGACATACAAAATATTACTAGTCAACGCTCCAGAAATTAAATAAAGTAAATGTTATCAACCTTATAAAACTAACCAACTAACCCATTTACTATACATCACTATCCCTTGGTCTCCACTCCAAAATAACATGTAAAAACATTCAAAACCACATTTAAAAGCTAACCTCTTAATTTAAAACCTCTTATCCACTTCATAATCCTAGGATCATAACTGCAACCATAATTTAAAATTCCCAATTCCTTTCTTTAAAACTCCATAAAATATTATCACCCCCTTTCATTTCTCATGCATAATTATAAAATAACAACAATAAAAACACTTCATAATCGTGGATCATAACTACAACAATAATTTAAAATTTTCAAATCTTTCCCTTAACACTCCATAAAATATTTATCACCCTGTACATTTCCCAGGCATAATTATTAAATAATAACAACCATAAAAAATGGTCTAAATCCCATTGTTTCGAACACCAGAAGACAAATAGCTTAGCAATAGGCGGTTTGAATAAAAGATTTTATCTGGCTTGACCAGAGTCAAACCCAAACCCACATTGGGAAAGGAGAGGAAATGTGTACCGAGCAAGGCAAGTGGTGGAAGGTGTAAGAGACGCCAATGGGGACGAAGGGCTGATGCAATTTGATCAATCGATGCGCGGGCATGTGGATTTGCTGACCAATCTGGATTTACAGACCCCCTTCATCCATTTGGAATCTCGAACTCGAATTGAAACCGAAATTTGGGATTCTGAGTAAAGTCTCCAGATTTTTTAGTTTTTGTTTCCAATAAAGGAAGTGAAACAGAATAGGTCGGTTGAATTTGGGCCGAAATCGAAGAAGAAGAAGAACAAGATTGTGTGGGTGTTCGTTATTTTATGGGTGAGGAGAAGTTGGCAGCTCCTTCAGCTGTTGCTGCTGCGATGTGTGCACGCGGGAGCGGAGACAGGGAAATGCTGATTCCCGTTGGAGACGACGTTGAAGATCCCGCCAAGAATTCTCCCAGTTCTCCCAATGCTTACCAGTCAAGTCGCAAGGTTACTCGCTTATTCAGCCTTTACCTTCAAAGAGGGATTCTTATTCTTTTGTTTTGTGCATCCCATTTTTCGATTTTGAACAGGTAAATATCAGAATAGGGCTCGACCATAGCTCCATGGTTATTAGGCATTCATTTCCTAACGCCGTGGCTTGGAAGGTCCAAACATACTCCCCTAAGGTTTTCAAACATTATAGCTAGCCCACATACGATTCCATGACTTGGGGCACTATGCCCTTCAAAAGGAGGCGGGAGGGGACTGAATTGTGAAAAACATAATAGTTCGGTCCATTGACCCCTTTGAAAGGAAGGGGAGGAGGCTGAATGTTGAAAATCCTAATGGTCACTTCTCCTTTAAAAGGAGGGGAGATGAATTAATGGGGAAAAGCCCAATAGACTGCCCCCTTTGAAAGGACGGGGAGGAGACTGAATGGTGAAAACCCAATGGTCACTTTGAAAGGAGGGGGATGAATTAATGAGGAGGGGAGATAAATTAATGGAGAAAAAACCCAATAGTTCATCTTTGTAGACCCGCAAAAGAGAAAAAAAGGTAGGGTTCACCCACAGAAGCATCAGCGCATTATGAAGTTAGGATTACCTGAGTTGTTGCCCACGGTTTGCCCTTCTAACAAGTTCAATCACACATCTGTAGACACTAGAAAGAAGGTAGGCTTTACCCTTATCGGTTCATTATGTTATTTGGTCACTTGAACTGTCGTACAGGGTTTGCTCTTCTAACAGCAGAATTGACAACTTGCTGCTTGTTTCTCGAGGTTGTAAAATCATGGATCTCTTGAAGTCATATCCTGTTGCTTCTTTACCTGCACAGCCTAGAGGTTTGGCATTGTATTTACTGTGTCTTCCTAAAAACTTTGAACTCCTCTTAACTTGATGACTGGTATTCGAGTCTGTTACTTGGACTATACATGTGTTGACTCCATGCAACAGGAAATTCATATCAAATTTTCACAATTTTATGAAATATAAAGGAAATAACAAGTACAGACACCGACAATGACGTATCTAGAATTCAGATAGAATATTTTTGTATTTTCATTTGCATAATCCAGACTAGGCTATTCTATGAATTTGTTTGTTGGTTGACTTTTTTGTATAACTAAATCAAGCTTTGGCTGTTGAAAAATCTTGGCGATTTTACTAGCTGAACTATCTTCTGAATCCATCTTAGAGATTATTATTCTCGGTAGTCATACGGATTAAATGATTAAATGAATAGATACAAATTACAACTAGCCCCTTATTATTACCATCTAATTTCTATACCAACTTGTCTTGCTCGCTGATGGCAATAAATTTAGTCAATTGATTTGGTTAATTTATGTCAATGAAGGCAGTCAGATTTGTTGAATAAATTTAGACTGTTTTAATAAGTCTCTTCTGGGTAAATCAGATGAAATATATTATATTACTATTCTTGATGACACTGGAGAATATTACTTATCTACATCTGTACATTTATTAACATAGCTCTTTCAAGTTCAACTATATTGTGTGGTGAAAGTACCGCAAATCACAATCTTCTGCATACAAGTATTGTTGACGATTTCTTTGAAGTCTACTTTCTTTTTCTTCTTTGCAGTATAGCTTTCTTTTGTGCCCAGAGCTTGTTATCTTGTCCAAAAATCTTTTATGTTGCTGTTTTTTGTTTGAAAGTCTTTTGTGTTGCTATTTTTTGTTCTTTCTATGCAAATTGTTCTTTTCCCAGCCTGCGCTCTAGAAAACACCCCGTAATTACTTTTTAGTTGGTTTGTGCTTCTGGCCTTATCATTGCTGCTATATCTGGACTGTTTAGGAGAATCTGTACTAACTATGCAGAGAGAATATGCTTAAGCCCTGAATGATTTTCTCCTCTTGAAGTTGGGCTTGTAGATAGCAAAATTGGCTTCAATTCTGTGACATTCTTTTTTATAAGTGCGAGTACTTTTCTTGATCGGTGGTGGGGTGCGAACCCTAACTCCACATTATCACAGTAAAGCCCACTAAATTATGTGGACCATTAAACTCGGGCAACTCATACATGTCATCAGGGCTTTATATTTGGTGGGGTTTGAGCTTGGGTCATTATGGTGGCGGCATCCTGTCTCGACTCTCAACCATTAGACCACAGCCTGGCAGACCAATTATGTGATAGTTAATATAGCGGTGTTTGTGAATAATGTTGTGTTATCAACATTGCTTTTGTTTTGTCTCCATGATTGAAAAAAAACTTGCTATCCTGAAGCACTGCGAGCTTAAAAAATCTAATCCATTCAGAGGCTCTAGAGTATAAGGAAAAACAGTCTGCTGCTTTTTTCTCTTGTAGTTATGAAGGAGCTTGATGCCTAGCATGTGTTGCAAAGAATCTGGAGTGTAAGTTTATAAATTCTGTATAACATTTTTTTTTTGGCTTTATCAATCCTGAACTTGGTTTTGAGCTCATTTGAGATGAATCTTCTTTCATGCTGCACATCGTATAGATTCACAGAAGTGTCAATGCCTCTTTTATATACATTTGGGCATTATAATTAAGGTTCGTAATATTAATCTTCATGATCATTTAAATGATTATCTTTTCTCGTTTACTGCAAAATTTGATATTAAACACCCGGGTCCCGCATAAACAAAAGTGGCAGCTTGCAATTGTGATTTCCTGTTTTAAATTTCTGTTTAGAACACATCGGTTTATTACTGAACCTGAGAAAACATTGTAAACAAGTGTTTCCTGAGAGATCAAAGTAGAAATTGGCCTGTAGGTCAGCTAGTCCCAATTACCACTAAGGAGGCTCCAATATGCATACAAAAGCAATTACTGAAGTTTTTAACCTAAGTGCATTTTCATATCTGGCATCATGAATGGGGCATTTAACATTTAATTGATGCTTTAAGGTTTTTATTATTGGTATATAATCACACATATCAGTTCGAGATTTTTGATCTGTCATTTGCATGGAAATGTTTGTTGCATATCATTGTAGTTACTAATTCCCTGTTAGTTGTTTTGTTCTTAAGCTATATTGTATTGATTATGAAGTGGGCTTGTATTCTCTGAATTGGTAGATGAAGAAAATATATAGGACATTTATGTCAATTCTCTCTAGTTGATTGGTCTTCAAGGGCTTCTGACAATGTTTTTTTTTAAACCTTTGCAAATTTCCTTTTCCTACTATTTGCTTTTCCATCTAGCTTTCTAGCGGTTTCATTTTGATGATGCTTACATCTGTATTGTTTTTATTGAAAATTTAGTGAAGTTTTGAAAAGTTCATTAACACACGATTAATGGGTGGTGTAAAATTGACCAGGCTTTTTATGCTGTCCTTCAGAGCTGGGTTTCAAAAAAGTTCATGAGTGGATGGTAAGAACACTGTTATCTTATCTGGTGCATTACAGAGATAAATTATTTATATCATTTGTTGCTTCTTTATGAAATTTTGTTACTTAAAATGGGGTGGTCTTGTTTTGTGGTCATTTATGATTGAACTGTAATCTAGTTGTTTATATGAGCTTGATATGTTGATTGTAACCTTTTGCAGTGTGGTTCTGTTTCCGGTTGCAATAACTTTCTACATCACATGGTGGTTTATTCAGTTTGTTGATGGCTTCTTCAGACCAATATATGTGAGATTGGGCTTCAATATCTTTGGTAAGGTTCTTGAATTTCTGGTCATTCTATACTATGTAGTTGAGGTTTTATCCTTTTCTTCTTTGAATTTAATTTTAAGCATTAGCTTGCTTAACAATTCATTATAGAATGTTTTTGCTGCTTTTATGTGAGGCTAGGGCACTCCTTTACATAGGTTGCTGCTTCCCATGCTTCTACTATAAAATTAGCAGAGCAGTCAAAAATCATCGCAGCAAATAACAGGATCAGCCATTCATAATTTAGCTCCATGAACTATAACATGCATTGGCATTTCCCAGACATCCTTCCACAGGTTTTATATTCATCCACAGAAATAGCAGCAACCCAAGTTTATATCTTAAGATAATATTTTCATGCATGGGAAAGGGAAAGCCTCCTGAACCTCCATTGGCAATAAGTAACAAGCTGGCTAGGAATCTAGACATATCAATGCCTAGAAAAGTGTTACTGCAACAATGACATTCAAATTTGAAAGTATAACCTTAAATCCAAGCAAACTGATATCTAGGAATATATCAATGCCTCAATGTATACAATGCCATCCAGCTGCAGTGTATTTGTAGGAAGATATCAATGTTCTTTAATTATTCCAAGGCCCAAAACACATAGACTATATCAACACTTCCCTGCACTAACTAATTGTTTAAACGTCAATGTTCCAAATTCGAAGTGTATTTTGGAGAATATACTTATACTCATAGTCACCATCATGAGATTGATGGTGATTCGTCTGCCCATCTTATAATTCTCAGCATTTTGGATTAATGAGGTTAATGACGGATTAAATTTGTGAAGTTGTTCATTCTTGCACATTTTTCTCTCCCATCCCTAGTCTCAATGTTTCTGTTTATTCTGATTTTCTCTCTCTTCTGTTGTAACTTGTTGCTGTATATCAACCAAATTCTGTGTTTGTGCCTGGCAATCAAATGAAAAAGAGTGAACCTTAAATGGTCATTCTGTTGTATGTGACGGGTGCCAGAAAGTTAAAATTATCTATTCAGCTTTATAGCATATACTAATGAAATAAGCTTCGGGAATACTGATCTGCACCCACCTTTTCTATTGGAAATTTTAGATAAAATATTACTGTGCACACACGTATATCCTGATGTGGAACTTTCAATTTCTTTAAATATATTCTTTTCCTCTTGCCATTTTTTGTTTGTTAGAATACACATCCTGGGGAACCCTCTGGGCATTTCCCCTCATTTAAAGGATGGTACTCAGAGTAAACTGGCGGTTTGCATTTTTGGCAACCTAACCCAGGGCTATACCAGTCTGGTTGAAGGATTGGAACCAGAAATGGGCAGTTCCAAATGGAACTGTCCATAAATGTCCAAACTGACCAGTTCTGTACAGAACTGTACACTTATGATAGGGACCATGTAAATTCGATTTAAAAAAAAGTTATTACACTATACCTAACCCTAGGCCCTTACTAATGCTATTTAAAGGGGTCCCCACCCTCCGTTTCACTCACACAATTCAGTTGAACAATTTGAGCTTATTTTTGGACTCTAGAGGCCGTTTACAGCCTCTTTGTTATTAATATGTTTTGGGTCAGATATGGATTGCACTTTGTGGTATTTTGTTTCTATGCACCCCTGTTATATACATGAGAAACTTTGCATATTTGTGTACAATGGTTTGGATTCACATGAATACATTTTTTTTCTTTCAAAATTTGAATTTTTTATGTAATTTTTGGAAAGCCTGTTTTGCGGTCTGGGTTTTTTTCTGGCTTTTGTCCGGTTCTAGTCTTTGGGGTTGACCGGTTCAATGACCAGTCTAGTTCTCATGTCATTGGTCCAAACAACCCATTGTAGCCTCAACCAGCTCCTAATCAACTGAACTGATTGTTGAGAAATCTATAGGGCCGCGATTAAGATGATATCTCTTAAACTTGATAACTGCTTGTGATGTCTTTTTAGTTTTTTCTTACTTATTAGCTTCTTCACTTATTATTATGTTATTCTTAAATTCTTACCATCAAACAGCTACCAAAACAAGAAGATCAACAATACACAAAAACACATGTTAAAATTGGCAACTAGGGCCAAACTCCATATGGGTCACCTTATTTATGGCAGTTGATATTTTTCTTGGATTCCTCTCTCCGAGAGATGTAGGATTGATCTAAAGATCATCCGATTCTGACATGTATATATGGAGATATGAATTTATTTATATACATGAGAAACTTTGCATATTTGTGTACAATGGTTTGGATTCACATGAATACATTTTTTTTTTCAAAATTTGAATTTTATGTAGTTTTTGGCAAGCCTGTTTTGCGGTCTGGGTTTATTTCTGGCTTTTGTCCGGTTCTGGTCTTTGGGGTTGACCGGTTCACTGACCAGTCTAGTTCTCATATCGTTGGTCCAAACAACCCCTTGTAGCCTCAACCAGCTTCTAATCAACTGAACTGATTGTTGAGAAATTTATAGGACCGCAATTAAGATGATTTCTCTTAAACTTGATAACTGTTTGTGATGTCTTTTTAGTTTTTTCTTACTTATTCGCTTTTTCACTTATTATTATGTTATTCTTAAATTCTTATCATCAAACAACGACCAAAACAAGAAGATCAACAATACACAAAGACATGTTAAAATTGGCAACTAGGGCCAAACTCCATATGGGTCACCTTATTTACGGCAGCTGATATTTTTCTTGGATTCCTCTCTCCAAGAGATGTAGGATTGATCTAACGATCATCCAATTCCGACACGTAAATATGGAGATATGAATTTAGTTATATTATTGATAATTTGTCAAGGTCAGCCAGCAAGCAAAACAGTAATTTTTACCCCCAACTTAACCTCAACCTTGCATATAAAAGGAGGAGACCTTATGGCGTTATTTCACCATCTCATCCTCTCATCCTTCTCTCTCCTCTCTTGGTTGGTATGCATATCTGGAACAGCTTCTCTCACACGTGCGAAAGGAAGGAGATTGTTTTCTGTTTAGGGCTGTGTTGACCGAGTTTGACGGAAGCTGCAGGAAGGCTATGTGGACAGTGTTGACCAGCATTGACTCTTCTTTGATTGCGGATTGGGTTAGGCTGCCTCTCCTTGGCAGGCCGCAGTCCTGGACAGCCTCTTTGACCCTACTTTGACTAACGTTGACTGTGCTAGGACTGGCTGCAGGTTTGACTGCAGTTGACCAATGTTTGACTGGGATTTTCGGACTGTTTTGGGCTGATACTTCTTGTTGTTGGAGGCCGAGTTCACTAAGCTTTGACCAAGCTTGATTGGAGGTCAAATCTGACCTGTTTGACCAGATTTGACTTTGCTGGTTAGGATTTACTATTGCTGTCATAGAATATCAGATTTGTATATTTGTACTCTCTCTCTTTGTTGAACTATTGAAGATTGTAAGAAGAATTGATCAAGGGTTTCCCCACATTGGGGTTTGTCCTTCGCTGGTGCCACATCTTGTGTTCTCTTGTCTTGGCTACTGTTTATGTTTATGTTCTATCTACATTTTACTATCATGTTGATGTGATTACGAAACTGGAAATTGATATTGAGCTAATAAGAAATTGAAGTAAATTGCTCTTAAGCATAGAACATACCAAAATTAACATGGTATCGGAGCTGAGGTGAAGACAAAGCCCAATCAAGAGTGAAAGAGCAATCATCGAAGACAGTTGGAAAGGATAAAAGGCTCAATGGGTTCCTCATCCCACTTCCCGAATGAAGACAAGCTCCGTGAAAAGTCTGACTATCACGGATGGAAGATGTCTCTTGATCTGACAATGGTAGAATAAGAAGTGTTGGATTATGTGAAGGTTAAAATCCTTGAGCCTCCATCAAATGCACTAGCTGCTACAAAGAACAAGTACACCAAGGCTAAAGTCAAAGTGAAGAAGATTATTAGAGATTCCATTGACAAGCGTTTGGTGGCCTACATCTTCGATTTGAACACCTCCAAAGAGATCTACTACAGATTGGTAATCATGTTCAAGGTTAGTGATGCAAATCAAATTTTGTTCCTCAAAAATAAGTTGAAGGATATTAAGAAGGGCAAGGACGAGGATATTCAATCCTACTTCTTAAAGATCACCGAGATCAAGAATGATCTTCTCTCGATTGGAGATGTCATTCCTGACAGGGAACTTACTATTTTACCCTTAGAGGGCTCCCACCCGAGTGGTATATATTTAGAACCACTATTCTCAATAATGATTGAATTCTGGGATTTGAAGAATTGATGTCAAGATGCATTTAAGAAGAAACAAGAATGTGGAGCAAGAAATGCCTTGTAATAGAGGCAACCCCACTGCTTTCTCCGCTCATGCCAAAAGGAGAAATAATGCAGGGCCTAAAGGTCATTTCAATGGAAAGCCCAGATCTAAGGGTGGAAGGAAGGGTAGGTGCTTTGTTTGCAATAAATTTGGCCACTATGCGAGGGAGTGTCCAAATAGAAGGGACACATCACATGATGATAATCACAATCACTCTAGGGGCAACTTCAACAACAACAATCAAAGGAATGGCAGGTTCAATGGCAAAGGAAAAAGGAATGCGGGACATCATGGAAATGGTCAACCCTCCAAAAAAGCAAGGAACTCTAGGTATGAAGAATTAATTGTTGTTAACAATAAGCAAAAAGAGTATTATCTTATATCGGCCCTCTCCACTACCTCTCTTCTAGACACCTTGGGGAATTGGCTTATTGATAGTGGTGCTTCAAGGCACTTCACTGAATACAAGGAAGCTCTCTCTAATTTGATAGAGAAGGAGACAAGCTTGGAGATCATTCTTGGAGACAATGCCACCTATCCCGTAAAGGGCATAGGGAATGTTACCCTTCAATTGAATCAGGGTAACACGATTCATTTACAAGAAGTTCTATATGTACCTGATCTCAAGAAGAACTTGGTGTCTATTTCACAATGGAAGACAAAGGTTACAAGGTGGCATTCATCGATGGAAAGGTACGTGTTTGGAAAAGGAATTTTAAAGATGATTTTACTCTTGGGTTCCGAGTTGACACTTTGTATCAAGTTGGAGGAATTCCATTGGGGGCCATGTCTTGTGACACATCTCTACAATCTGAACTATGGCACTAGAGGTTTGCCCATCTTCATTATAAGGCTCTTCTCGATGTGAGACAAATGGTGACAGGTATGCCCGAGTTCAAAGTAGAGCATGAAGGTATATGTCCGGGATGTGCCGAAGGAAAACTTAGAAGGGGACCATTCCCCTCTAGTAATAGGAAGACCACCGATATATTGCAGTTGATCCACTTTGACATATTTAGTATGATGTCCGTAACTCTTCGGGAGGATATTTATATTATCTCACTTCTATGGATGATTATTCTCGCAAGACTTGGATCTACTTCTTGAAAAAGAAGGATGAAGTGTTCACTAGTTCCGTCACTTCAAAGCTATGATCGAAAATCAATCCGAGAAGAGAATCAAGATATTGAGGACTAATAATGGGACTGAGTATGAATCTAAGGAATTCCATGACTATTGCAGAGAAGCTGGCATTAAGAGGGAGACCACAATACCATACACTCCTGAGCAGAATGGTGTGGCTGAAAGGAAGAACTGTACTATTATGGAAGCTGTTCGTGCCATGCTTCATGATCAAAGGCTTCCGAAGTTTCTATGGGCTAAAGCTGCGAATGCCACTGTATATGTTCAAAATTGATGCCCTCATCAAGCATTGGACTCCAAGACTCTCGAAGAAATGTTCACTGGTAAGAAACCTGATGTCTCTCATTTTAGAATTTTTGGAAGTTTTGTATACTTTCATGTGTTGAAAGAGAAAAGAAGCAAATTGGGTGCATCTGGAAAGAAAGGAATCTTTGTGGGCTATAGCGAAAATTCTAAGGGCTATAGAATTTATGTGTCTGGTCAAAGGGAACTTGAGATAAGTCACGATGTCACCTTTGACGAATATATGGTTCTTAGCAAGGTTCACAACCTTCCTATACCAAGGAAGGATAAAGAAGCTGACACCAGAAAGTAGGATGAAAAAGAAGATGAAACGATGCCGGATGTTGATGAACCTATGGATCATATTGATTCTCCTCCTCCAAGAAGAGGCCCTCATGGCTTAGGGAGACTCTCGAAGATGCCGAGAGACATATTGCACCAAGGGGGACTTTTTGTGAAAGCAAGAAGTCGACTAGGTATCAGGGATACTTGACCATTATGAGCACTATCATTCAAAATGAGCCTACATCATTCAAAGAAGCCGTGAAGCATCAAGTATGGACGAATGCTATGAATGAAGAATACAAGTCCATTATGAAGAATGATGTCTGGGATGTGGTCCCTAGACCCTAGGACAAATTGATTGTCACCTCTAAATGGCTTTACAAAATCAAGCATGGAGCTGATGGGAGTGTAGAAAAGTACAAGGCTCGCTTTATTGCTCGAGGCTTTTCTTAAAAGGAAAGTGTAGATTACGATGAGATATTTGCACCTGTTGCCTGACACACCACCATCTGCTCGATCGTAGCCCTTGTTGCTTCGCAAGGATGGAACTTACATTAGATGGATGTCAAGACTGCTTTCTTGCATGGTTCGATTAAAGAGGAGGTCTATGTGGAACAACCGGGGGTTTGAGATTCATGATCAGGAATCTCATGTATGCAGGTTGAAGAAAGCTCTCTATGGGTTGAAGCAAGCACCCTGGGCTTGGTATGAGAGGATTGATAGCTATCTGATAAAGCTGGGATTCACTAGGAGTGAAGCCGATCCGAAACTTTACTTTAAGGTTGAAGATGATAGACCTCTCATACTGGTGCTTTATGTGGATGACCTCTTTCTGGCTGGTGCAAACCCTCTCATTCACAAATGTAAGAGGGGAGTTGGCTTCCGAATTTGAGATGAAGGACCTAGGACTGATGCACCACTTCCTACGGTTGGAGGTCTTGCAAAAGCTAGGAGAAATTTTCCTATCTCAAGGAAAATATGTTGTGAAGATATTGGAAAGATTTGGGATGGTGGGCTACAAACCCGTGACTACCTTGATGGAGCTTATCTTTAAGAAGTTATGCGGTAGTGTTGTCGGACCTGAATTGGGAAATGCTTCTGAGAATCGTCAACTCATAGGAGCACTGATGTTCTTGGTGAACTCCCATCCAGATATATGTTTTGCAGTTAACATGTTGAGCCAATATATGGTTGAGTCTCATCAGACACATTGGATTGGTGCCAAGAATCTTCTGAGATATCTCCGGGGCACAATCACTCTTGGACTGAGATACAGTGCCGGAGATGTGAGGCTGCATGGTTATTCTGATGCTGATTGGGCAGATAGTGTGGTGGATTGTAAGAGCACTTATGGGTGTTGTTTCTCTTTGGGTTCTGCTTTGATATCTTGGATGAGCAGGAACCAGAAGTCGGTTGCTTTTAGCACCACTGAGGTCGAATACATAGCTGCGAGTATGGCCTCTTGTGAAGCTGTCTGATTGAGGAAGCTCTTCAGTGGGCTGTTTGGACATGTGTTGGATACCACCGTGATCGTTTGCGACAACCAGAGTGGGATCCGATTATCAGAGAATCCCGTATTTCATGATCGCTCCAAGCACATCGATATCAGGTACCACTTTATTCGGGATATGGTACAACAAGGAGCAAGAAGGCTCCATCACATTGGCACTGATGAGCAGGTCGTTTACATTATGACAAAACCCTTGGGAAAGGTAAAATTATTGACTTTCCGAGAACAACTAGTAGTCGTGGAGAGACCCTTTTATGAGGGTCCTGTATGATATGGACATTGGGCTTTGGGGGCTCCGGGGGGCTTGGGGTACTTCTTGGAGCGATGAGCAACCATAGGGTGAGTGGTTCAGCCTTATCCTAGTGGTTTGCTGTGTACAGTGTGAGTGTTTTAGCTTTCCCCTAGTGGTTTGTTGTGTACAGGGTGAGTGGTTCAGCCTTCCCCTATGATACCCCGTGGCGACATGTTGGCAAGATGAGTGGTTCTTCTTTCTCCTGCTGAGACATCCTACCCATGCCATCTGGGACTCATGGGAAGTACCTCTCATCTGGCCAATGAGTAGGGAAATGAGGATAGGGACCATAGTACTACCGATGGACACATCGTGTACTGCTGTACTCCCTACGCTAGGATGATATTGATCTGGGATCAATTGGAACTGACTTTGGGTCATTTAGAGTGGTATGACACACTCTCTTTATTGGAACCAACTTCGGGTCAGTAAGAGTGGTATGAGACACTCTCTTTTATTTGGGACTGACTTCGGGTCAGTAGAGAATGATATGATACATTCTCGATCACTTCTTCTTCATAGTTTAGTAGAGTAGTGCATTGATGGTAGAGATAATACTGACTGACAGATGGATTAGCAGATGGAGTTCTCCCTAATTGAGAGGGAGTGTTAAAATTGGCAACTAGGGCCAAACTCCATATGGGTCACCTTATTTATGGCAGTTGATATTTTTCTTGAATTCCTCTCTCTGGGAGGTGTAGGATTGATCTAAAGATAATCTAATTTCGACATGTATATATGGAGATATGAATTTATTTATATTATTGATAATTTGTCAAGGTCGGCCAGCAAGCAAAATAGTCATTTTCACCCCCAACTTAACCTCAACGTTGCATATAAAAGGAGGAGACCTCATGGCATTATTTCACCATCTCATCCTCACATCCTTCTCTCTCCTCTCTTGTTTGGGTACGCATATTTGGAGCAACTTCTCTCACATGTGCGAAAGGAAGGAGACTGTTTTCTGTTTAGGGCTGTGTTGACCGAGTTTGACTGAAGCTGTAGGGAGGCTATTTGGACAATGTTGACTAGCGTTGACTCTTCTTTGATTGCAGATTGGGTTAGGTTGCCTCTCCTTGGCAGGCCGCAGTTCTGGACAACTTCTTTGACCCTACTTTGACCCTTCGTTGACCAGCGTTGATTGTGCTAGGGCTGGCTGCAGTTGACCAATGTTTGATTGGGATTTTTAGACTGTTTTGTGCTGATACTTCTTGCTGTTGGAGGCCGAGTTCACTGAGCTTTGACCAAGCTTGATTGGAGGTCAAATCTGACCTGTTTGACCAACTTTGACTTTGCTAGTTAGTGTTTGCTGTTGCTGTCATAAAATATTAGATTTGTATATTTGTACTATCTCTCTTTCTATTGAACTATTGAAGATTTTAAGAACTGATCAAGGGTTTCCCCACATTGGTGTTTGTCCCTAGCCGATGCCACATCTTGTGTCCTCTTGTCTTAGCTTGTCTTCCACTGTTTATGTTGATGTTCGATCTGCATTTTACTATTATGCTGATGTGATTACTAAGCTGGAAATTGATATTGGGCTAACAAGAAATTGAAGTAAATTGCTCTTAAGCATATAACATACCAAAATTAACAACATAGGATATAGGCTGTAAGCCAGGGCCAAAACCTCTCCACTTGAGAGGAAAACCCACAAATCTCTTCTCTTCTTATAGATTCTTCAAGTGATGAATTCCAAGACCTCTAGAACAAGACCGATACTCGTCCTAGACCAAGTCCGACCTTCTTGATGATGTGCTTCCTTTGTCCAAGTCAAACCTAGTGAAATCTCTTCCAGCTGCACAACTTTGACCCCCAGGTACAAAATTTTGGCCTCCACTGCAGGTCTGAAATTTTGGCCCTTGCAACAGCCGCTGCTTCCACATGTGTGAGAAAAACTAGGGCTTCCAAGGCTTCCTTTGACCTTCGCTTGGGTTTCTCCTTCTTCCAGGGCTTGAAGATGACTTAATAGACCTTCCTTCGACCTTCTTTTTGCAATTTCTTCAAGTTTGATCTTGCAACAACAAAACCCTAGCCTCCTTCCTTCGCATGTGTGAAAAGAGAGAGAGAAATAACCCAAATCTTTGTCTTATGTTTTTCTACCTTTTTCGATTGTCTTCTTCTGCTTCTCCTTTGCTTAGATGACGAGAAGATCAGTGCATGTCCATAGGAGGTTAAGTCGCTCCTATATATAGGATTTCAAGGAGGAAGACATGCCCTTTTTAGGCCGACTTCTTAGCTATTAGGCCGACTTGGTCTTGGAAGGTATTTTGACACTTTTAAATACAAAAATAATTCCTTTTACATGTTATAATGTGCCTAATGGGGTTGTCTTCATATGACAATGACTCTATTACTTCTTGACACTAGGACAAGCCCTAGAAGCACTCAATGGGTGTAGAAGCACTCAATGGGTGTTTGACCTCTAAATAAAAAGACCTTGAGCATGAAACCCATGCTACAAAAATAACAATAATAAATATTCTTTCTTTTTACATCATACAAGAATCAAGAGTACATTTCATATTTATGAAGACCAAACCTAGTTACACATTTCAACACTCCCTCTTAACTAGGGAGGTATTCATAAATGGTAAATGGATATTCTCAAACTGAAGAGATCTCATAGGAAGAGTCAGATTGGTAAGCCATCTCATAAGCTATCAATTCAACTTATCTCTTTGCATCATACCAACGAACATTGTTACATAGCAAGGTCTTGACTAATAACTCTGTCTCTCCACAAGATCAGAGCACAATGCTAGCGAGATTAATGACTGACAAACACCATCATCATTGTCTCTCGAGGCACATACCCCACTCGGGCGTTCACACGGTGTGTCCTTTGAGGACAATTCCTATCTTGGAATAACACATCCTTAAGGAATTTCCTCTTCGACTACTTTTATCTTGGATGCCCTACCTTATCCTCAAAGAGTATCAGAAACCAAATGCTTACCCAATCCTCCATTCTTTCTTCACACAGTGAAAACAAGAATGATGTATCTATCTCTCCCTCTCAACTAGGGAGGACATATCAACCAAGCCAAGCTTGTCTCTCAAATTCACAAGCTTCTTATTGGGAAGAGATTTTCTCAAGATGTCAGAGACCTGCTTCATCGGTGGAGATATATTGTAGCCGCAACACTCCATCTTGCACTAAATTTCGTATGTAGTGATACTTATTATTTATGTGCTTTGTCTTTCCATGGAACACCGGGTCTTCAAACAACCTTATACAACTGATGTTGTCACAATGTATCACTATAGGGTCCATTGGTCCTTCAAACAGGTCGGACAACAGCTTCTTCAACCAGACAACTTCTCTACCTACTTCATAGGCTACAATGTATTCAACCTCAACACTACTCAAAGCAATTGATTCTTGCTTTCTACTCATCCAGGATATCATGGAGGATCCCAAACTAAAAACATCCTCCGGTAGTGCTTCTCCCATCCATTTCACTGCCTCCCCAATCATAATTTGTATGACCAATCAAGTCGATATCATTCCTTTTATCATACTTTAGGCAGTAGTGGATTGGTCCTTGTAGATATCTCAGTATATGCTTGGCTGCTATCCAATGATCATGCTTGGGCTCTACCTGGCACTGACTGAGAATATTCACTGCAAAACAAATGTCTGGTCGAGTATTTACCAAATACATTAGTGAGCCAACCAAGTGTCTACACGTTGTCGGATCCACCGGGCTTGATTCAAAACTTCTTAGCCTCTTCAAATTCATGACCATAGGGGTTGTCATAGGTTTGCAATCCATCATGTCAAACCTTTTCAGCATTTTGATCACATATTTTCCTTGACCTAGATATATCTCATCACGTCCTTGCCACGATTCCAACCCCAAATAATAGTGCATCAGCCCTAGATCCTTCATATCTAATTCTGTTGCAAGATGCTTCTTGCACTCTTGAATATGACCTTTTACACCTGTTATGAGAAGATCATCCACATATAGAAGAATGATTACGGGCTCATTTTTCAAAACCTTGATTTAGAGATTCAAATTAGCAGAACTCTTTGAGAAGCCTAATCTTTGTAGGTATGTATCCATCTTTTACATACCACACCCTTTGTGCTTACTTAAGGCCATAAAGTGCCTTCTTCAGCCTGTAGACATAAATCTTTCTATCTTTTACTTCAAATCCCAAGGGTTGACTTCTTCATCAATAGTACCATTCAGGAATGTTGTTTTGACATCCATTTGATGTATGTTCCATCCCATCGATGCTGCCAAAGAGACCAACGAATGTATAGTTGTATACTTTGCTGTAGGTGCAAATGTCTCTTCATAATTGATGCCTTCCTGTTGGGAGAAGTCCCTAGCCACAAATCTTGCCTTATATTTACTTCCATTTGCTGCATGTTTAATCTTGTAGAGCCACTTGGAATTTACCACAAATTTGTCTTTAGGCCTAGGTACGATTTCCCAAACTCCATTCTTCATTATTGATTGATATTCTTCATTCATGGCATCTTTCCATTCTTGATGTTTGACAACCTCTTCAAAAGTGGATGGTTTTGCTTCTATTAATTTCGTCATATAGGCTGCATACCCTAAATATCTTTTGGGCTTCTTACTTTCCCTGAACATGCCTTTGCCTGCTCCATGTCCTTTCGCATCTAAAAGATTTGACTTCAACCAATTGGGTCTCTTTCTGCTTTCAAGGATGATCATTTGTTGTACAGGTTCATTGGGAACTTCTTCTTCATGATTTGAATCCTCTTCCTCCCTAGTGCATTCTTCTTCATGTTAGTTTATGGTAGCATCGGATGTGCTCTAGCCATGAAAATTATTGGAGACGCTAAGGCATATGAGTTCTAAAGAACCCAGAAACTGTTTGGTGAAATTCCATCGGGATTGTATTTTATTAAAATAATTAATATTTTTAATTAGGTTCCTAATTCGTAACTTAAGAAAATTAAAGTATTAATGGGTATTATTCAAAATATGGGCGAGAATGTTCTACAAAGCAGATCAAGTCAAGTTTTTAATCTTAGTCGTCGATTAGAGACTTAAACTTGGCCATTGAAGTCTTAACGAGAAAAGTATAAGGAGGCTTGGGGTTCATTTAGAAACACATCGAGAGAATGAATTGATCTAGAGTTCGAAATTTTTGGGGCTAGGAAGCTGGGAAATTCAAACTAAGTGATCATTTTGCAGCAGAGGGGCAGGGATAGTTTGGGAATACTAGGCAGAGAGGCGGAGAGCCACCAGTGGAGGCAGTGCAACACCTAGAGGGACTGATGCTGGGCCAGTTTGGGCCCATGCAGGCTTGACGCAGAGCTAGAAGGGCCAGCACAGAAGGGAAACTGCTTTCACGCAGAAATCTAGAACTGCCGGGGAGCTGCCAGAACAGCCGGGAGAGGTTGATGCAGAAGCTCCAAGGGGTAGAAGAGACAACGCAGGGCTGATGCAGGTCCAATGCAGAGATAGCCAGGGGTTTGCCAATTCTGCTGTCGGATCAATCAGAAATTGCCGGGTGAAGTGAGGTAATCTCACTCTGTTTTTCGCGATTATATCTTTCTCTATAACTGGTTGCCAGGAGGGCATCCAACATTGTATTTAGAACTACTGCTTGATAATATTAAACTCTCAGAGTTGCTGCATCGACGGTTTTCCCGCATTGGGTTTTTTCGGGCACTATTTTGTACAAAAATAACGGTGTCCTATGTATCTTTTTCTTTGCTCAGTTTCTTATTTCGTGTAATCAAATCAAATTGGTGTAGGCTGTAGAAGTAATTTACTTCAGTATTTTTCAGAAAATAACTTGATGATGTATTTTAAAATCAAGTAGGAGAAGTAAATTCAGTTTTGCTGCAGTGGGGGTTCCTTGAGTATAGGAATTTTCACATGGTATCAGAGCATTGATTTTGCAACAGGAAGAGTAGATCTAGCGCTGAGCAAAGAGGCCAATAACTGCATTTGGTAACAATTCGAATCCCCTCGAAGGGATTGCACAGTCCTTGCTGGGAAAGCAGAGATTCCGAGGAAATCTCTCTCTGAGAGAGTCGATACAGAGTTATGATTTCTGGTTTGTGAGCTTGTAGAGGCAGAGGGAGTGACACAGAGCCTTAGCGCAGTGCTTGAAGGGCGCAGTTTCTGTAGGGGCAAAAATCTGTTGGAAAAGAAGACACATAGAAGGGGAATTTTCTCCTTAGAGGACTTTTCTTAAAAAAAGTTTGAATTTTTCACTTGCCAGGTAGCAGATCAGTGTTGTGCAATGACTAGAGGAGTCAATTCGACAGTTTGGGTAAGATGGCATCACATGGGCTCAGAGATCAGGACAGGTTGGAAGGAGCTTCCAATTATGTCATATGGAAGACCAAAATCTTCGCTGTTTTGGAGGAGTACAATCTCGAAGCTTACGTCAAGAGTGTCATGGTTGTTCCCGTGGACAATGATTAGAAGAAGAAGTACAAGGCTGAGCAGGCAAAGGCGAAGAGGTACATACTTGATGGAGTTCGAGATCATGTGGTCTCACACTTGCAGGGCAAAGATACAACTCGAGAAATGTGGGAAGCTTTGTCTTCACTATATGAAGGTTCTTTCGAACAACGAAAGATGTACTTAGAACAAAAGTTGCAGTGGACATTGATGTAGAAGTGAGAAGGGGTTAACTCCTATATTCAACGTCTTTAGGACACAAGAGACTAACTTGCTGCAGTGGGGTCTACTCCTTAGTCTACCGCGATGGTAAGGATGGCCCTGAATGGAGTCTGAGATGAATGGCAAGTGGGTAGGGAAAGATTACCTTCATGGGAGGAGATGTGGGCATCCCTTCAACAGGAAGAATTAATGAGAGATTTGGTTAAGGTCAACCTCAATGGCAACAATGGGAGTGGCACGAAGACTAAGGAGGAGGAGGAGAATGCAGCTCTAGCATCAAAGGGACAACATAAATAGAAGCAGAAGCAGAAGGACATTTCGAAGGAGAAATGTTTCAGATGTGGCGAGATGGGCCACTTTGCATCCCAGTGTCCTTTGAAGCAAACGGATAAGGATGAGAAACATGATCCTAAGGCTGCTCCAACAAAAATTGACGAAGATGAGTTTGGCATGAGTGCCCACGCATCTCTAGGAGGGAAATGGGGCGATATAGAACTATAGTCGGGAGGACTACATGTGGCAGGATCCTTGAGGAACCCACCTCTTGGATCAATTCCTTGCTACGGGAGCCCGAGATTCAGCAGTAACGAGATGGACTTAGTGTCATATGTTGCAGTGGGTTGGTTGGAGAGACAGATGCAGTAGCCTGAGACTAGAGACTGATTAGCGCAGAGCAAGGTTGGCAGCAGTGCAGAAGTTAGCAACAATGCAAAAGATTCAGAGGGTCAGAGACTAGTAGCAGTCAGATTCCAACATTCACATGGTATTATGTTGAACACATTTAGTTCAGTAATTTTGGGTGTTTTTCAGTTGCTTCTCTCAACAATTGAGTTGCAGTACGAATGCAGTGTTAGCAATGGCAGTGCTAACAGCATAGCATATGCAACATTCGAGAGGGAGCTGTAGTACAGATGCAGCAGTGGCAGTTGCAGTGTCATGGGCATCAATACAGTAGCATAGTGTTGATGGCAACAACAGTGTGGAAAGGAGATGCTTCATAGACAAAGCAACATGCAGTTGGACATTGTTGCTAGAGCACATTCCTCACTAAGAGAGAGTGTTAGTTTTTGGTAGCATCGAATGTGCTTTAGCCATGAAAATTGGTGGAGAGGCTAAGGCACGTGAGTTCTAAAGAACCCAAAAACTGTTTTGTGAAATTCCATCCGGATTGTATTTTATTAAAATAATTAATATTTTTAATGGGGTTACTAAGTCTAAACATAGGAAAATTAAAGTATTAATGGGTATTAATAAGAATATGGGTGAGAATGTTCTAGAAGTGGATTAAGTCAAGTTTTTAATCTTAGCCGTTGAGTAGAGACTTAATCTCGACTGTTGAAGTCTCAATGAGAAAAGTATAAGAAGGGCGCTTGGAGTTCATTCGGAAACACACCGAGAGAATGAATTGATCTAGAGTTTGAAATTTTTGGGGCTAGGAAGCTCGAAAATTCGAACTAAGTGATCATTTTGCAACAAAGGGGCAGGGATAGTTTAGGAAAGCTAGGCAGAGAGGCAGAGAGCCATAGTGGAGGCAGCACAAAACTTAGAGGGACTGACGCTGGGCTAGTCTGGACTCACGCAGGCTTGATGCAGAGCCAAAAGGGCCAGTGCAGAAGGGAAGTCGCCTTCACGCAGAAATTCAGAACTGCGGGGGAGTTGCTAGAACAACCGGGAGAGGTTGATGTAGACCTCCAAGAGGCAGAAGAGAGCGCAGTGCTGACGTAGGGCTTATGCAGGGCCAACGCAGAGATAGCCGGGGGTTTGCCAGTTCTGTTGTCGGATCAACCAGAAACTGCTGGGTGAAGTGAGGTAATCTCACTCATTTTTCCGCCATTATATCTTACTCTATAACTGGATTGCCTGGAGGGCATCCAACATTGTATTCAGAACTACTGCTTAATAATATAAAACCCTTAGAGCTGCTGCATCAGTTTTCGTGCATTGGGGTTTTCCGGGGACTATTTTGTCCAAAAATAACGATGTCCTATCTTGTTCTTTGCTCAATTTCTTGTTTCATGTATTCAAATTAAATTGGTGTACGTTGCAGAAGTAATTTACTTCAGTATTTTTCAGAAAATAACTTGATAATGTATATTAAAATCAAGTAGGAGAAGTAAATTCAGTTTTGCTGCAGTGGGGGTTCCTTGATTATAGGAATTTTCACACTTCAAATATTGGAAGTTCTTCATCATTAGAGTTAGTCGAGAGGTCCTTCAATTTCTTGAATGCAATACTTTCATCAAAGATCACATCTCGACTTCTATTTGGTGTCCTTCAATTATTTAGATCCTATATGCCTTTGAAGTGTTTCTATAGGATCCAATTTCTTTCTTTTATCTTTCAAAATTTGAATATAGACAAGATAGTCAAATATTCGGAGATGGTCTACGCTTGGTTTCTTCCCAGTGAATGCTTCCTTAGGAGTCATGTTTTTTGGTGATCTATGAGGACTTCAATTTTGAATACACACAACAGTTTTAGTTTCTTCACCCCGCAGAAATTTAGGCATGTCTTGATCATGTAACATGGCTCTAACACTTTCCTCAATTGATCGATTCTTTTGTTCAACAACTCCATTTTGTTCAGGATTATATGGGACTATCAACTCCCTCTGAATCCCAGCCTCCTTACAAAAAACTATGAGCTCCTTTGATGTGTACACTCCTCCATTGTCGGATCTTAGTACCTTTATCTTCCTTTTTGTAAGGTTCTCTACTTCAACTTTGAATTCTTGAAATTTGTCAAATACTTCATCCTTGGACTTTAGCAAATACAGTCAAATTTTCCTCGAACGTCATCAATGAATGTTACATAATATAGATAACCTCCAAGACACTTTGTAGACATAGGACCACAAACATCAGAATGAATGAGATCCAAGACTTCTTTTGACCTTGAAGCACTGCTTCCAAATGGTCTCTTAACATTTTTCGCTAATGCACATCCCTTGCACACTCTTTCATGATCCTCCTTGAGTTCAGGGATGCCATTCACCATTGAATTTAGAGTTAATAATATTTTGTAGTGAAGGTGCCCAAACCTTCGATGCCAAAGTTCACATGGACTTACTTCAATGTGAATCAATGCTTGAGAGAGAGGTGTTAGCAACCTACAGAGTCTTCCTTTACGAATTCCAATGACTTTTGCATTGTTGATGCTAGAGTCTTTGTCCCATACCACAACCTTTCCATCTATGGAAGTGACTCTATCTCCCTTATCTTCTAAACATGAAATAGAAAGTAGATTTTTTTGCAAACCTGGAACAAATAGGATGTTGTTGAGATGAATATTTTCTCCATTCTCTAGTTGCATTGAGGTTGACCCAATTCCTCTTACAGGATAGCTCTTCTTGTCACCAAGTTCAACGGAGTCGGAAGATTCTCCTCTTGATAGGGTCTTTAGTTGCTTGTGCTCACCTGTCATATGTCTTGATGCTCCACTGTCGATTACCCAAATATTCTCATCTTCAAATGTGCCTGTAATTGTTGAGAATAATCTTTCATCCTTTGTAGAAGTCATGGTCATACTATTCTTGATGGATAATAGGAGATTCCACAATGGCTTGGTACCTTGCTTGAGATGACTTGCTACCATAGAGCATTGCTTCAAAGATTTCTTCAAGGATGTAGCAATCTTCATCATGCCCTTAGCCAACCTTAGCTTTGATACCATGTTGAGAAATTTATAGGGCTGCAATTAGGATGATTTCTCTTAAACTTTATAACTGCTTGTGATGTCTTTGTACTTTTTGTTACTTATTAGCTTCTTCACTTATTATTATGTTATTATTATCATCAAACAACTACCAAAACAAGAAGCTCAACTATATGCAAGAACACAAGAGATAAGCTATAAGCTAGGGCCAAAAACTCTCCACTTGAGAGGAAAATCCACAAATCTCTTTTCTTCTTATAGATTCTTTAAATGACGAATTCTAAGACCTCTAGACCAAGACCAATACCCTTCCAAGACCAAGCCCGACCTTCTTGATGTTGTGCTTCCTTTGTCCAAGTCAAACACAATCAAATCTCTTCTAGCTGCACAACTTCGACCCCCAGCGACAAAATTTCGGCCTTCATTGTGTCTGAAATTTTCGGCCCCTGCAACAGTTGTTGCTTCCACATGTGTGAGCAAAACTAGGGCTTCCAATGCTTCCTTTGACCTTTGCTTGGATTTCTCCTTCTTCTAGGGCTTGAAGATGACCCAATAGACCTTCCTTCGACCTTCTTTTTGCAATTTCTTCAAGTTCGATCTTGCAGCAACAAAACCCTAGCCTCCTTCCTTCGCACGTGTGAAAAGAGAGAGAGAAATAACCCAAATCTTTGTACTTCATCCTTCTTCTCTAGCCTTTATTTGCTTCTCCTTTGCTTAGACGATGAGAAGATGAGTGAGTGTCCATAGGAGGTCGAGTTCCCTCCCATATATAGGCTTTCAAGGAGGATGACATGCCTTTTTTAGGCCGATTTATTAGCTGTCAGACCGACTTGGTCTTGGAAGATATTTTGACACTTTTAAATACAAAAATAATTCTTTTTACATTTTACAATGTGCCGAATGGGGTCTTCTTCATATGACAATGATTCTATGACTCCTTGACACTAGGACAAACCCTAGAAGTAGTCAATGGGTGCTCGACCTCTAAATAAAAGTACCTTAGAGCATGAAACCCATGCTACAAAAATAACAATAATAAATTTTCTTTCTTTTTACATCATACAAGAATCAAGAGTACATTTCATATTTATGAAGACTGAACCTAGTTACAGATTTCAACGATGATAAAAGAAAATCATTAGCAAAATCATTGTTAACCATCCCTGAGCCATCAAGAAGAGAGATACCCCAAATTCTTCCTTGCTTCTTACCTACTTGCACGATTGAATGATGAAGTGGATCTGAGCTGTGAGTGTACTGTTCACAAGCAATGCTGAAGCATTGTAGAAAAAGATGTTCACCATGGCAACACATTTGGGACCAAATCCAAGGCACTGTAACATGTCCGTGATCAAGGACCAGTCAAATCTATCAATTCTTTATTAAAATTAATTTTAAGGAACAAAGAGTGCTGGCCTGTTTCTTTGGTCCATTCCGTAGCCTTCCAGCAGAAATTGTCCTGTCTAAAATAAATCTGCCCTTCACAAAACTTGTTGTTACTGTATGACACATCTCAAAGCAACCCTGTGAATACAGAGGCCTTCTCTCTTGTCACCCTGGGGTCTGATGGCATCTGTTAGTCAAGGGTATACAACTTGATTTTGAAGAATGTGGTCTGAGGTACAATTGGGGGTGACAGTGAGGGCTGTTGTGTACCCAACCTATCAGAAATGAAGTAGAGGGAGGTGCTCCTCCTTTATCTCTTTGGAAGCAGGAACCAGTAACCTGCCAGTAAGCCTGGATCATCCCTTCTTTGAGAATGCATTTGCTTCTTTGTTGAATTCTCTGTAGGTGTGCTGGAAGGCGATGTCTCTAAAACTGGCTTGAAAATATTTGTGATTCTGCTCTCATCAAATACCCATTGAGACCAGTGTTGTGTCATGCTATAGTTTCTTTCATCCATGAAATTACCAGTTTCGATTCCATAAACTCCAAGCTGCTCTACCTGATGATCAATTGCCAAGGTCATCAATATGATAGTTGCTTGTAGCAGTGCTGTTTGACAAATTCCTTAGTCCACATTTATAATTGATCCAATGGGATTTGAACTGATTAAAAACTCTTCCTGCCCTGCTGCCACCTTGGGCCAGTAGGGCAACCCCATCAAAAAACCACAAGGTCTAGACTTACCTATAATTGGCTCCACTACTCTCAGTTCTTTGGTCTTTTGTGCAATCTCTCATAGCTTTCAAAGGCATTTTTTGTTTTGTAGAACACTTGCAGTACTAAACCTCTGAAATCCTGAAAAAAGGCAAGCGTTTCTGGTGATCCAAATGCCTCACGTAAAGAAAACCAGAAGAGGCTTGAATTATGCCTTCACTACCCAGTCATCTATCCATCTGTTCAGGGCATCTTCCACAGAGTTCCCTTCCCAATGTCCATTTCCTCCTGGGAGAGCTCCGACTGCTGTCCAAACTGGCTGAGTGAAGTGACAGTTGACAAAGATATGATTAGTAGGCCACCCTACTCCTTGCAAAGATAGTGTTAACACTAAAACCATCTGGTTAAATGGTTACTAGCCTACTAGGGAAGGTGCCAATTTCACCTTGCACAATCTCTTTGCACTTTGGGCTAGTGGTTGCAAGCCTTAGGGGGTCCCTTTGCAATTTGAAGATAAATATAAACCTCGGAAACAAGATATCCTTCAGGACTGTGAAAATAACTTGATGTTATGTAAATATCAGATTAAATCTGTGTGATAAAAAATTTGGACAGCAAGCTATGATGCAGATTTACACCTAGTAATATAATTCTGCCTTGGAAACCAGGCAAGCCTGTTGTCAGGACACATCTAATCTTCTGTTAAAATTGTAGATATGTGCGTGAAAATATAAAAAACAAAAAACATTAAATCTCGACAACAGTAACCTGCTAGGCTGGATCTCAAAAAATAGCAAATGCCTAAACAAATTCACTGTTTAGGATACCTGTCAATAAGTATCTAGTTTGTAGGATATGTCTAAAGAGAGGCCAACTGGGTAAAGTCTTGTGGGCAATTAAAATTAATGATAGTGAGTTTTAAGCAAGCTTCACAAGGATCAAGTTGGTAGGCAGCAAGCATGGAAGTTGAACAGTTTTTAATTTTCAATTGCAAGGTAGTAAGTGATTGGTAGTTTTCAGCACAATCACTCCAATAATAAATGTGGTTTCTTACAGTTTTCGATTACATATTTGATATTCCATTTCTGTCAGCATCAAATTGGAGCTCTGAAGGAGCTTCTATTTATGATGCATCCTAGTCTAGTTTTGCATAGGAGTTGCTTTCTGTTTAGCGATGTCAAATTACTTTATATTTTTTCTAGATATTATACTGTTGCATGTTGATATAGAAGAACCTATTTAATGAAACTGACAGCATATGGAGATTCTGTTACTAACTCTTGTTTCTGTGTCAACTGTAGGTCTTGGATTCGTTACTTCTTTGTTCTTCATATTTTTGATGGGTTTATTTGTATCTTCATGGATGGGAGCTTCTGTCCTCTGGGTTGGAGAATGGTTCATAAAGAAAATGCCTCTTGTCAAACATATCTACTCAGCCTCGAAGCAAATAAGTGCTGCCATTTCTCCAGGTATTTTTGAGATTAGACATCATATATTGGGCTTTTTAAAAACATGTTATTGGCATGTTAGACTGCATAACTCCCTTTTAAGAAGTACATGTGCATGTTCTTGTTTTGACATTGAGACTGATAAGCATGATATGGTCTTTTGCATTGCTTTTAGGACATTTACATTTTAGAAACATGTTTTATTGTATAATCAATTATCAGGTCTGGAAAATGTCAGATCACTGACACCAAGAAACACTGTTTTCCTCTAATTTATAGTCAGATTTCAAGAGATGTATGAATTCATGGTTCCAAGATTGGTCATATTGTTTTCTTATATCTAGATTGGTCATATAGTTTTCTTATATCTATCTGATATTGCAGAAAATATATCTGATTTAATTTCTGAAGCTTTTCCATGGATTGAAATTTTATGGATTTGTAGTTTTCCATTCAATAAAATATGAATTGGTCAAATACAATAAAAGACAAGGTACTAATTTGTGGATACATGCAATACTAATTGAAGAATTTAAGTTATGATTGTGGATAAGGTGGGTAATTTTGTTATTATTTTGTTAGAAAGTGTTTTTAAAGCTTATACGTGGCTTATTCTTTGCAGACCAGAACACAAGGGCCTTTAAAGAGGTTGCAATTATTCGTCATCCACGTGTAGGGGAATATGCCTTTGGTTTTATTACGTCATCACTTGTCCTTCAGGTTGTTGCTTATGCTTTAGATATCCTTGAAGTTGATTAATACTGAAGTATTCCATGGGAATGCTGAAATTGAGCGGCAGATGGAAACATTTCTTGTATATGTGCAAATCAATATCTATTTGCAGATCACTGTTATTGTCATAAAATTTAATAAAGATGCATGTTTAGGTAAACATGCAGTGTCTCTTGACATGCTATAGTTTAAATAACTATTATTTCAATTTGTATGGAAGGTAGTTCTTAATTTTCTCCCATTGTCATATACAGGTTGAGAGTGGAGATGAGGAACTCTGCAGTGTCTATGTTCCCACGAATCATCTCTATATTGGTGACATTTTCCTTGTTAACTCTAAAGATATCATTCGACCAAATTTATCTGTTCGTGAAGGCATAGGTTGGCAAACACACTTTTTTCTTTCATTATTGTTATTATTTATGGTGTATTTGCTTCCAATATATATTTCATCCTTTTAGGATTTTGTTCCACAGATCTAGGAATTATACTTTATTCTCTTCTTTTCACTTTCCAAAACACATGTCCTTGCCATTCTGTTTATGCTATAGTTTGCACTAAAATTAGCTGTCCATCCTTACTTCCTTGGAGACGTGTGCTGTGACTTTATATCCTAACTTCATTGGAGACCTGCGCTGTGACTTAATATATTGTACATCTGTAGCAGTGGGAAGTAATCATAGGAGGAAGGAGAAAATTAGTCATGTGGAATCCAACATAGGGATACTGCATTGTAGTAGTAAGACTTGCAATTATTATAAGCATCACATAGATAACAATCACATATCAAAGAGGGTCCACTAAGCATGACACCAAAGCCACTCAGTGATGTCAATGGCTGAGTGAAGGAGGATGCTATAACATCGATTTGGGGACCTGCACTCCAATTGAATGGAATCCCAACATGGGGATGTGCCACTCAGGTAATGAGACTTGCAATTATTATAGACACCACATATATAGAATCATTCTTTTTTTTTTCTAAGGAAAATCTCATTGGAAAATCCAAGGGATGCTTCCCCACATTTGTGGATGATATCCCTTGTAAACCTGTTGACATAGATGTGTGTGTTTAACCTAGGGGGATTTGGTTTTGAGCTTCGTAACCAAATGAGCTATTGTTGGAATGTCCCATTTTAGGGGTTTTGAGCATTATCAAGGGAGTGGAGGGGTAATGGTTTCTCTTTCTTCGTCTTTGCAGAATCATGTGATTGCATTTGGTTTGGATTTGGTAGATGGGTGTGTTTGGGTTGTGCTCTTGATGTAGGACCATGCCCCTATCCTTAGCTTTGAGCAAGGATACCTGTGGGATTGGATGGCCTCTTCTTTGTTGACAACTTAATGCATCTTTAGGGGGGACCTAAGCATGTTTGAGTGTGAAGGGGATTGGCGTGGAGGTGGGGTTTTGTCTATGGAATGGAGAAGCAAGCTTGGTGTAGGCATAAGGATTCCTTTTAAATCTTAGACCCTAGTTGGAAAAAAAGGGGTTAGATGATGGTGATTGGTTCTCTTGGACCAATTATGGATAGGGATAAGATAGAGTTCGTGCATGGCTGTATCATTTTTATGGGCCTAAGGAGGATGTAGTTTTCTTGAGTAAGATTCGCCCTATGGATGCGGCTGGCTCAGACCATCTTCCAATCCAGTCTATGATTTTTATTGGTCTTTCATGCACTGTTGCCTTTAGTGTTCAAGTTGAATGTGTCTTATATGTAGTTGACTTACTCTCGAGCCCTTGTTCAATAGGTTTGGAATTTTCCCCCTCGACCATTGGTCTCTCCGGGATGGATACCTTTGTGGGAAGTTGTATGGTGTACTTTGAAGTTGATGAGGGGTTGGGCAGGATGCTAGCTTGTGGGAGGTGGAGGGAACTATGGGCGGATAGGGATAAGATAGAGTTCGTGCATGGCTGTATCATTTTATGGGCCCAAGGAGGATGTAGTTTTCTTGAGTAAGATTCATCCTATGGATGTGGCTGGCTCAGACTATCTTCCAATCCAGTCTATGATTTTTATTGGTCTTTCATGCACCGTTGCCTTTAGTGTATTAGCTGAATGTGTCTTATATGTAGTTGACTTACTCTCAAGCCCTTGTTCAATAGGTTTGAAATTTCCCCCCTTGACCATTGGTCTCTCCGGGATGGATACTTCGTGGGAAGTTGTATGGTGTACTTTGAAGTTGATGAGGGGTTGGGCAGGATGCTAGCTTGTGGGAGGTGGAGGGAACTATGGGTGTCTAGAAAAAGGCTTGAGGAGGTTTGCATGTTCCTTGAAGAGGACATTCACAATATTGCTTTGCAAGAGGAGTCAACAAAGTTGGAGATGATGGTTCGATGCGAGGAGTATATCGCACATGGTGAAAGGGTTTGGTTGTAGCTCTAGTGGATCCACGAGGGAGATAAGGGGTCCAAGTTCCTCAAGAGGAAGGTACTCTAGATAGGGTGCTCAGTCTCCGCAGGGTTGATGGTTCTCTTGTTGAAGCTTCTAGTGAGGTTCGAGGTATGTTTAACAATTCTTTTGTTTATATTTTCTCCTGTTGCTTTGACAAATAGCATGAGTGTTTATTGAGATGCTCATTATATGATTATCCTTTGCAAGGTCACTAGTGGGGACAACGATATGTTGGTTTAGGCTATTATTATGGGAGATATGTTGGTTTAGGCTATTATTATGGGAGTTGATTTATATGCGTCCTTTACTTGCATGCAAAAACGAGATTGGATGGTTTGCTTTATGAGGTCCCTAAGTTCATGTGGGACTTTATTGGGGATGATAGTTGTTGTTGAGATGTAGAATTTTTTCTTCTAGTTGCCTCTTTGAGACTCTCAAGTCTCAATTAGGGCTTGATGAAGCTTATTACTAGAATGCAGTGAGAGACTCTAGAGTCTATAGGTGGTTGGTAGACTATTACTTTGCTTACCATTGCTTACAAAATCATGTTAAAGGCTTTGGCTTTGAGGATCTGGTCAGTTGCCACGTATGTAGTGCAACTGAAGCGGACTAGGTTTGTGTAGGGGAGATTCATCCTTGATATTATGGTTTCAGCTTGGTAGGCAATGGAGTGGGCTAGAGGGATAGGGTAATGGTGCCTTAAGTTGAATATTGACTTTGAAAAAGCTTATGATCGGGTTGATTGGTCTTTCATCTTTGAGATACATTGATGTGCTGAGGTTATGATTCTTGGTGTGTGGGTATGGTGAGTGATCTTTTGACCAATGCATCGACCTTCATTTTTGTCACACAATCTTATCCTTGCAGATAGTGTTGCATCGGTTGATTCAATAGGGCCATCCTTTGGTGCCTTATCTATATTTACTGACTGTTGATGCCTTGGGTTACCTGTTAGAGGCAACTTTTATTGTAGGGTAGATAAGCAATTTTATGCTTTTAGATGGTTCAAAGAGGTTAACAACTATTTTGCAGACGAATCTTACTTGCTTGGACACCTTTTGTGGTGTCTTTGGTGCCATTGTTAGTCCTCACAAAATTGATTTTTGGCTTTTTGGGTTGGATTTGCCTCTGGAGTGGATTCCTACTGCTTGGTTTATTTCGTCATAGGGTGACTGTCAGATAACTAGATATCTTTTTTTGGACTGGGTTATCACCTGTGGCCATGTGGAATTGGTGTCTCTAGAGGTTGAAGAGCGAGTTGCATGTTTGACATCATAATGATCTCCCTTTTGTAGGAAGACAACGATGATGGGTTACATTTGTCAGGATTCTCATGTTTATCATGTCACTTGTTGCTTCCTAATAGAGCTTAGTTTTGTGTGCTGAGCAGATTTTGAAGTCATTCTTGTGATACAAGTATAGTGGTGTGAGAAGTCTTCCCTTAGTTGCATAGGATGCTTGTACTAAGCCCAAGGATGAGGGAGGCCTTGCTCTGATAGATGTTGCAAGTTGTTAGATTTTGGGCACTAGACTCGGTGCGCACACACGCAAGATTTGGTAATAGCTTCCTATTAACTTTACATAGCTAATGAACTGAAACACACTGATGTGTCTCACCAGAAACAAATTTAGCACAACGGAACTTTAAAACTAACAATTCGATCACATACAAAATTCAGCCCCAAAAACATAATTCTCATTAATTCTTTAACAAGAATCTAGCGTTCCCGTACAAGGGAAAATGACCCTTTTACAATGCTCAGTAAAATGCCAAATCACAATGGAAAAATTTCACAGAAAAACCCTTGTCCTTACCACTGATATCTTCCTCGGTCTCCATGCCACAGCCTGCTCACTGTTGGCTGCTCCTATAGCTGCCCAATCACTGAAGGTCAATGGCAAACTCAGCTCTCCAAGCTGTTCAAACACTTCTATAACTCAACTCTTCTCTATTGTCCAAGCAGGGGCAAACTCAATGCGTGTCTGTTGTCCAGACTCCAAACAGGGGTAAACTCATCCCTTCTCTAGCCCTCTCGGCCCTCCATAGGCCCTCTCAGCGCTTCACAGGTCTGAGGCCTAGTCGACCTGCTCCTCCACAAGATGCTCTCTTGCCAACCACAAGAATGAATCACTCACCGTTGTACTTATACTTTTCCAAAGGGTGCAATACCACAGGTCTATACCATTGGTTATCAGAATACAGTGGGTATATACCATGGGTCTGTGGGTTCAAAGCCCCATCACTTGAACCACTTGCCCCACACGTGAGAATACTCCCGATGCTACCCAAAACATCAACACTTCTTCTTAGCGAAGGATGTATTCTCACAAAACAACCTGGAAGTGGCCCTGCCTGTGAACCTGGAACACATTTCCACTCTTGGTCTGCTACCATAGTTGCTCCATATGACATAGATGCTATTCCCGCTATATGAATAGGACCTTTCTTCGAAAACACCTTGCTCCTAGAAGCTTTCCGCTCCTGAGCATGTTGCATGGCCATCTTGTACCATGACTTCTTGATCCTAAAGGTTGTCTTCCTTCGAGCTGTCGACTTTCTCTGAGCTTGTTGACTCCCTCTGAAGACTAACTCCGTCCTGAGCTTGCTCACTCCCTCTGAAGCGACAAGCCTGACTCCCTTTGACTTCAGATCACAGGGATTCTCGATGCTCAAGGTCTCTTGTTGACCTTCACTCCAAGTTTCTCACTTGGATCTCCAATGGCTGTTTCATCCTACTGACCATCTCGGTCCTGCCTTCTTGGCCCTTCTCCTATCACAGGAACAGGTTTGGCCCTTACTCGGCCCCTCCAAGCTCAGATCTCTTAACAAGACCTTCACACGTGGATCATAATGAATTCTTTTCATTCTTGTGTGCTGATCTCCTCTCAAGATCCTAACATATCTGATGAATGAATCTCTCAACTGTTTCTCTTTATCTACACACTAGGCTGCAAGTTGCAACTATCCACAACTCCTTGTGTGAATGGTCTGCTCCATGTCTCACTAGGCCTGCTGATCCTCGCCTTCACTACCCATACTAGCAATTTGCCATACTTAACTCTGTGGTAGTTATATTCTTCAGAGTGGGTTGCCCCAAGGCGCCCTGCCCAAAAACTGGAATTGATATGCCACCAAAACCACCAGAAGTAGTTGGTTGTGCTTAATTAAAAATACCAAAAGAAAATGCACTGAGTCTCTGGGCTGGATTTGATGATTGAAGTCTGTTGAACAGGGAAGGAGTTGATTGTATAAGGCTTGCTGGCTTGCTCTGTGACATCATTGCTGATGTTCTGCTAGAGAATAGGTTGCTCTCAAAAGCAGGAGTGCTCTGGCCAAAATTTGATGTTGAAGATTGAAACATTCCAAATGACTGAGTACTTCTAAGAGGTGTGCTTGATTCATATGCAGGAGTTGGCCCTAACAATGGGATTGACCCAAAAAGAGATGTAGGCTGAGATGATTGACCAAAGGGCGATAATTCAAAATTCTCTCTTCATTGAAATACCCTGCGAGTCAGATTCATAGTTCTCCTCAGCTAAATATTGGAACTCAGCATTACTGGCTGAATTCTGCCCCTTTGATATACACTGTTCATACCAATTTCAGAGTTGTTTTGAGCCCCATTACCATTGCAAGGCAAAGATGCTGATTTGCCCATCCTACCATATTCAAAAGATTGAGGTCCTTTATTCTTTTTTGGTGGGTATAGCCATGACCAATCCTCGGGTGTGCCTTTGCCTATGCATCAGCTTCCCTTGCCAGTTTCTTATGAGACTCTTCAAGCTTCCACCAAGACTACACATATTCCTTCCTAAAAACTGATTCCAGCTGCTCCATCTTTAAGCAACCCTCCAGGCTGGCAGGCGAGCCAACTCTGATACCACACTAATGTCCTAGGATAATTTTTTGTCCTAGGGTTTCTTAGTCAAGCTAGGGTTTCCAATAAAAATTCATTCATTCACAAACAAGAAGTATTCCTTTATGTATTATACAAATCAATAACAATAAGCTTGCATGAATAATCTAAACAATGGCAGTATGATATTCCTCAAATCCTTAATAATTAAGACTGACTGTCCAATAAACCAGGAATGTATTCAGCCAATACTTCACCAATTCAGTATTGTCTGCAAATGTAAATAAACCAGATCCAATAATTTTACTGAATTCAGCTAACAGCTATTTTACCCTTCTATTCTACACAGAACCTAGACTATCCTGGCTTAATTTGCTGTTTGAGGGAACAATAAGCTTGACTGCCCTTCAATTGGCCTTTCTGGCTGTAACAAAGTCCTTAGGTAAATTCGCTGTCTGGAGCAGAATTTCGGCCCTACAGCTCGCGTTCTTGCGGCCTGCTGCTGCGGCTGACTGTTAGGCCGTTGATCCTGCATTTGTTGTTTCCAAACAGAGCCAATGAATCCTCCAAAAGGGTCTTCTTTGACGTGCCAAACAATAAATGAATGATCTGTTGTAGAAGAATGTTTCCAGACAGTTTGTTGGAAAAAAAATACCTGACTAGGGTGGAACCTTTCACCACCAAAATCATATAGAAGCTAGTTATGGTGGGATCACCTTCTTCGAAACTAGTTGAGAAGGGGTCTAAAACCTCTCAGAGCCTCAGACTCTAGAAAATCAGAGATATTGCGATCCAAATTGGTGATGAAAATGTGATTCCATCTCTTCTTTATTTATAGATTCCCTTGCGGGGTTTCTTAAATGTGAGGGGTTGCAAGTGCAACCCCCAATTTGGATTTTTTGCCCCAGCTGACCCAAAATCTACCCATTGTTGCTCCAGAGTCCAAACATTGGATAATTGGGTTTTTTGCCCCTTTATCAAGACTATAGGCTACAGGGTCAGATAGGCTACTTCGTCCTCTTGTAGGCAATTAATCCGTAAGGGACATTACATCTCGGCCCTCCATAGGCTTTCTCGGCCCTCCATAGGCTCTCTTGGCCCTCCATAGGTTTGAGGTCCTACTCGGCCTTCTCCTCCACAAGATGCTCTCATGCCAACCACAGGAATGAATCACTCACCCTTGTATTTATTCTTTTTCCAAAGGGTGCAATACCATGGGTTATCAGAATTCCACTGGTCATCAAAATACTATGGGTCTATGGGTGCAAAGCCCCATCATGTAGCCCATTTGTTCCACACGTGAGAATGCTCTTGATGCTACCCAAAACATAAACACAAGTTAATGTGTATTTTGTTAGCCAAGTGGGTGGTGAGGTGTGTTTCTTTCATTTCTTTGTGTTGGTAGTCTAGAGAAATTTTGTCTTAATTTATATCATTTCTCCCACCTCTTTTTAGGAGTATCTAGTCTACTTGGAGTTGGTGGGAGTGGGAGGGTAGTCGTGCAAGCTAGGATTTAGCTTGTTGGCAGATATGGAGTTGGCGTGAGCAGGGCGAGTGTGTCGTGGAGATGACACATTTTCAGGTGCATAGTTTGAGTCGAAAGGGCATCTTCTTCTTGCATGATTTGCAGAATCCTGATACTCATTTGAAAGAGTGGTGACCTCTTGCCCAAGAGTTTGGTCTCCTTGGTCCTTATCATCTGTTGATCATAGAGTTGCACACTCTCATTTTGAAGATTGAGTTGTTTAACATGAACGTTGGTATTCTTGGACCATTCTAGTGGGACTGGTGTTGGAGTTTTGGTTGCCCGTTGCTTCAGTATGATTTTTGCCCTCTAGATTCAGATACTCATCAACGTCAGCCCCTCTTGTTAGTCCTTAGTGTGAGGTGGGCTTCATCAGATTTGAAGGACCATTAGGTTTGACGGCTTCATAGTGTATGGTTGGTGTGGCTGTCTTATAACTGGCGGGTTTTGGTTTGGTTGGTCATTTATTAAGGATCCCATCTAAAGCCAGGGTGACTAAGAGTTGGCCTCTTTGATGGAATCTACCCGATGTGTCTGGACTTGGGAGCCAGAGTCGGTCAAGCATATCTTCTAGGAGTGCCGGTTTACCAAGTGGTGTTGGAGATTCTTTGAGGCACGACGCACAGATTTATTTCTGAGCAGGATTCAGTTGTGTGCAACGTCGTTTGGAGATGGTCTCTTTCTTGGGCATGATTCTTTCTCTGGTCTATGGCATTGTCTACAGATCTTGGTGCTTTTTGTGCTTTAGAAGCTCAGGTGTAAGTTTATCTTTGATCAAGAGATACGTTATTTTCCTCCCTTCATGTCATTGTGAAAAGATGAGGTATGCCATCAACTGTGGGCAAAAGGTTCATTGTTGATCAAAGACACCAAATCTTTGGATCCCACGGAATATTCTGATTTGATTGCTGCTTTTGTTTTTCTAAGGAAGAAAGTGAGTCCCATTGTATAAACCCTTTCACTTTTTGTTTTTTTTTGTTTTGAAAATATTTTTCTGTGGCTGTAAGAAGTATTTTTCAAAAAAAAAAAGAATGTAACTGTGCTTGCAGATCTGCAAATATGCTACGTTGTAATAAAGCAAAAATGGCTATTCTATCAGCTTCAACTGTTCTTAGTATTTCTTGTTTAGATAGAATACCAATTTACTTACTAGCATGTTGTTCTGGTGTAATACAGCATCTAAGATGTAACTGTGATGGCAACCTGTTTTATTGAACCTTGTTTTTGACATTCAATATTCATTAGTTTGATGAGCCATATCTGGATTACTATGTTCATAGAAAGAACCATAGATTACTTTCAGTGATGAGTATGTCATTATTAGAAGTACATTTTCCTGGAAGGCCTTAATAAATATTTTGGCGAACATCAAGCAATCTGTATTATGGCTTTTCAACCTAATACAGCAATCGTAACCATTCGAGTCTTTTTCTTACCTTTTCATATGGCAACTGTGTTCTTCACCTCCTGTATTATTTTGAAGTTTCATCACAGAGAGAAATGAGGAAAAGAGCTTATAAAACATAAGAGACTATGTTTATGGCAATGGGAGCACGTTATAAATAGTTTGATAATTATTGTAACTTGAAAGGAAAGCAATCTGTATTTCGGCTTTTCAACTAACATTACAACAATCTTGATGTTTGAGTTTGTGCTCACTTTTTTCCCATTTGCACTTGTATTCCTCACTTTATGGCATCTGCATTTTTTTGAAGTTTCAGCCTTGAGAATATGTCCAAATAGGAACTTATGAGAATGAGAGGATTCTCAAGCTATATGTCGGATTTTGAACTCTTAGTTATATGAAAGAGTTGTGTAATCATGTGTTCTCTTGTGTAAGACAACCTTTTTATCATCTCAATGATCTTTATATTTATTCAGGATTTATGGTGTCCCTTATTGTTGCTTCTTATGTTCTGTTCTGTCAAATGCAGAGATTGTTGTATCTGTGGGTATGTCTATGCCACAATTGATCTCTGTTTTGGAAAGGACATCAGAAACAGTTGACAGAACTCGGATGAACAGAGGATAAATTTGGCGTTTGTAATGTTCTTTCCCTAAATATATACTTTCTTTTTGGAAGAAGTATTTCCAGATGCTGAGCTTCCATTTTTGTAGAAATTGTTTGTTCCTTTGTATTTATTAGAATGCAATTGCTGAATTGGTCAGATCCATGTATTACGGAAACTAAAGGAACATTACTTCCAGTCTGGAGTAGGACCGTGAAATGACACATTCTTATCTGCAAGCAATTCTTTCGGAGTGCATCAGATTATTTTCTTGTACAATATTAATGCTTGATTGTTTTCTTGTACAATATTAATGCTTTATAATTTCATGTTTTACGTTCACCCTACAATGAAAGGATCTTATTCTACCTACATATTTGGTCAGCTTTGTTGCAGGATTGTATATTTTCCCTTTTTCTGTTACTTGTAATTAAAATCCACTTTGAGGGTGGAACCTTCTTTTACAATGAATACAATGCATAAGACAAGACTTGATGATATCCAAAGAGGAGATCCGACTTAGCAAAGAATATTGCTCCATGTAATTCGTTTAATAATTCATTAATGACAGGAATAGGAAACTTATTTTTGTTTGTCATTTTGTTGAGCTGTCTGTAATCTCGACACATATGCCATGAACCATCCCTTTTTATAACCATCACCACTGGTAAAGAAAAAGCACTCTGGCTAGGTTGAGTGATACCAGCCTAACATATCTTGAACTGTACGTTCAATCTCTCTTTTGTGCATATGGTATGGCTAATGGTTGTAGATGCATGATCACCGGGGAGATTGTACTGGTGTTATTATAGGTGGGTTTACAAGACAACAACAAATTTGCATGCCCTATACAGAAATCTAGTGATTTGAATTGGCCCTACACTCTAAAAGCGAGCTAGAATTTCTCTAGGTATATGCAAGATGCAACTTTTCAGTTACTTTATGCCTTCAAAAACATTCCCAAATCCTATGTTAACAAGGAAAGCTAAAAGGTTGGTCGTAATGCATGCACTTTTAGAGTTTTGCTTATTGTGTCTGGCACTGGTTATGAGTAAATGCAATCATATCATTTTGAGAATGGAAGTCAAAATTGAATGTTTCTGTGCTCAATATTCGCGTGCACACAGGCAAATGCATGTGGTGATATGTACTCGCTACGATTTCCAATTTTGTGCAAGTCAATGCGGATGTTGTGCATGTGACTAAAAACAACTGCTCTAAAGTGTAGACCCATTTATTTTGTGATTTGTTGTCAATAACTATCAAGTTCAACTATATATTCTTTTGATCAACATATTCAACTTGTAAATAATGTTTTCTTCTTTGTGATTTCAATCAATAAGAGTGCTAAGTGTGTTGTGGATTTTATCAAACGAAGTATGCTTATTTATATATCATTTACAGATTTGGGTGTACGGAGAAGGTGAAGTACCAGATAGAGTTTCCATAAATGCTTACCCTGGAACCTTGATGTAACAGGGTTTCAGCGTCTAACCTTGCAAAACATCAAGGTTCTACGTGCGTTTATGGCAAGTCTGTCTGGTGCATAAAGTTTACTATATGGAGAATTATATGTTAGTTAATTAATGTTAATTATGGTTTAATACAAGTCCTCCTGAAAGATACTTTGTCCCTAAGATATGATTAGAGATGGGTGTTGTGTAGGCTCATTTTAATAAGACACTAGATAATTTTTTTTCATTTTGTTTCAAATTTAACAATTTATTTAGAACTTTTGTTGTTTTTTTGGTGGTCAATTTGCAAAGTTCCTTTAAATTCAGGTATCATATGTGAAACTGCATGCATTGAAGGTGAGCACACACCTCATCTCCTTCATGAACTCTTTGGATTGGTGTGTTTGAATTTGATATGGTAGGTGTTTCTTCAAGATTTAGATCTTCTTTGATTTCTCTTAACATAATTTTTAATTATACTAATGTTGATCCATATGATAACAAATTTGCATTTGGATAGTAATAATCTAACTGTTTGGATTGGTATTTTAGTCCCATAATTTCATTTGAATTTTGATATGTTAGTTGTTTCTTCAAGATTCACATCATTTTCCTTGATTTCTCTATCTTAATTTTTAATTATACAAATGTTGATCCATGTGATAACATATTTGCATTTGGATAGTAATAATTGTAAAATGCTCATGCACAATGCTCGTCACAAACTTTTTGTTTTGGTGTCAAACTCTTAGCAATTTCATTAAGTTTTGATATTTAATAAATGTTTTGATATTTGTTAAAGATTCAGATAACCTTGATTTTTCTTAGTCTAATTTGTAGGAAGTTTGACCACTGATGCAATAAAATCTCCGTATTTGAATAGCCTTAACCATGAAGGGCTATAAGTCAGGCCATTTTGGTAGTATGTGTTATGTGGGATTGTTCAATTGTAGAGTCAAAGCTAACTATTTGTACTAGTAAGTTTACAAATTATGTAGGGATTCACTATGATAAAATGTAAGATTAGTGACCATGCTAGTGCTAATTTATTTCTTTTTACTCATTTAAGTTTTCTAGTTGAATTACTATTTTGGGTTTACCAAAAGTGATTTTAATATAAAAGTGTAGTGAGCTGTTTTATTAGCATCCTAGCATGAATGCTAAAAAATTGATTTAAAATGATCAAAATTGGAATCAAATGCCACCTAAATTGATTTAAAATGATCAAAATTGGAATCAAATGCCACCTTTACACTAATGCCAAAAAAATTCATTTGAAAATAGGAGGGAAAACGCTTCTTCAATTAGGTTCCTTGATTTTAAGCAATGTATATTTGAAGATAATTAAAGAAAATAAAAACTTATTCAAGAGATGAAAACATGGCGGAAAAAGCTTTTAAGCTTGCATTTGTATATACACAAATACTAATGATACAATAGATATACATCAAGCTATGTCCCAAGATAGTTAGTCTATCTTGGACATGCAATCTCTACCACACATCAATCTAGGAAGCTAATTAGTTGGAGAGAATCTCTTGACCAACTAGAGCTTAACAAACTCCCAAGTATTATGAACAAGCTCATTCTAAAATTGATGAGCACATCAAAGATAAATAGGAATTCTATTTTCTAAGTTTCATAATTTTACTATTTTGTATATACACAAATACTAATATAATAGATATACATCAAGCTATGTCCCAAGATAGTTAGTCTATCTTGGACATGCAATCTCTACCACACCAATCTAAGAAGCTAATTAGTTAGAGAGAATCTCTCGACCAACTAGAGTTTAACAAACTCCCAAGTATTATGAACAAGCTCATTCTAAAATTGATGAGCACATCAAAGATAAATAGGAATTATATTTTCCAAATTTCCAAATTTTACTATTTTGGACTTATTGATGGTGAGTATGAGGCTAACATTACCCCCTTCAATCATAAGTCTAGAGTAAAAACATAGTACCATCTCCAAGTCTTCATGTTGAAACTGCTGAGCTGAGCCTTAATGAAAATCTGCTTGAAAAACTGCCAAAACTTGATGCCGAAAACTCCAATATGAAGAGAGTAAATCCACTGCAAGTCTGACACATCCCTGAAAATGTTTGACAACTCAATTTAATGCCAAATTACAATGAAAAAGGATCTATATATCCTTTGCTTGGTCCAATGACCATCCAAGTGAACAAAAATGCCCACATTTGCTCTCAACCAGTGTCCCAATTACTTGTCCACTAGCAAATCTTGATTCCCCCTAGAAAATTATGTTGTTGAAACTTTCAGCTTGACAACCATCATCATCAATTCAATTTCAATGTCATCATCAATTCCACCCTTTGTCAATTTAAAGGAGAGACCATAACCATTTACATTTGCTTTTAACTCCCCCCTTAAGATGTAGGAGAGTTTCATTGTTGTACTCCTCCTTTTAGGTGCATGAGAGTATCATCTTTTCATTATTCGCTGGAATATTTGTCTTCATATGAGATTGAATTTTGTGGTAAAACAAATACAATCGTTTTATTGTTGATAACCACCCCCAACGTAATTCCATGCATAATTAATCTTCAATGTGGCTGGTTGGTTTCATTTGCAACATCTCTTTGATGAGTTATTTTTCTTGCCACAATGGTGACAAGGATGGAGATCAAAACAATGATCTTCGATATGAGCAATTCTTTGACAACACTGACATTTTGGCTTTTCTTCAACTTTCTCATTGATTGTTGATGTTGTTTGATCAATAAATCCTCCTCTGATGAATTTGATTGGTTTTGAATAATCATGAATATGCAAATTGTTGTCATCTTTGTCATATCCTAAACCATGTCGATTTTTGTTTCATTGGATTTCCTCCCACGGTTTGATGATTGACCTAGAAAAGGAAGATTGGACTTGATCATGTACAACTTCTACACTTGAAATTATATTGTTGAGTGGCTTGGAATTATCTTCATTATTTGAAGTTGTGTTGTTGAATGACTTATGACTTTTATGGTGCAGCTCATCATGTTGTAGCTATGATTCAAGTTGAAAAAATTCAAATTCAACGGTCTCATGTACATAATGTAAATGCCTTTTAATATCAGCGAGAGTGGCTTTGTTGATTTTCACAGTGTCTTCAAAAGTGGATAATATTAAATTGTTCAGAAACTCTAACAATTGAATACTTTGCTCCATTTGAACTCACTTGCTTTAACTCTTGAACTCGCTCGTTTGCATTTGTTTACTTAAACTTGCTTTCTTGAATTTCATGCTTGCTTGATCTTAGATTTGTACTTTGCTTATTTCAAATTCACGCTCACTTGATTTTGCTTTAGCAAGTTTACGGTGTCGGCTACCATCGAAAATGCATCCAAGTTAATGATTTTTACAATGTAATGACAAGTTCAAATGACTTTTTGAAAACTCATCCTCCTATCAATTTGACTTAATGACTAGCTTGGGTGTCAGGCTCAACCAAGAATGTGCCTGATACAACTCAAATTAACTTACAAAAGATGATGATTTGCAAGTTACAATACAATTCAATTTTGTTTTGAGATGACTCTCTTACTACTTTTATCAAGTCAATGAAAATTTTGCATCAAGTTGCAAAGGGATAACATAAACTTTATCACCTCAATGACAACTTTAGCTTGGTTTTTCAACTTCGATTTCCTACACATAAGTCACCTTGATAAAAGAAACTAAGCATAATTTCTTGAACTTGCATTATGGCACATAAATAATCATCAAATCACCATGCACTTCTTTTGCAACCATGTTGTTTCTTCTCTACTTACAAAATTTAGTCCCTATGTTTGAAACAATGGTTCCCGTAAAAGAAAATATTTGTCTTGCAACCTCCATCCGCATGCACCTATCTCAACAAATACACAATGAGTATCTTCAAGGGACGAATATCTTCAAGGATGTATTCCGAACAACAATATTAGTTTATTGGATTCTCTTCCTTCTCGTACAATTCCCTGAGAATTTGGGTCCACATCTTACATCACATAAATTTGTTCCTCTTTGATATTCGAACTACATAGATTAGACTTCCAATATTTTAAAGCATGCAATCCTAGGAAGTCAATACTACATCTCTGTTTTGTTCTCATGTTGACACCTAATCATTGGGATTAGGTGAACATTTATAAATAATGTAAATAGTAAATAATGGAGAATAAGAAAATGAAGAGACATTGGGAGGGGAAGCCCAATAGTCTCTCCCTCCTTGTATATAACCATGAGAAATTTTAATGAAGAAACACAACTCAGTTTGAGGAGTTACCTCCTGGTCTGACATGGTATCATAGCCAACTCCATTTTTGGCATCCCTTTCTGCCTTTGTAACTCCCTTCTGCCATTTTTTTATAGTCTGACCTCTCCCCCTCTCTTTTGACATAAAATCTATCATGTCTATATTTTGCAGATTGACACCTCCCTTATGCTTAGAATCCAATACGTTGGCTCATCTCTGTGACTGTAAAATGCAGAGACTCTTGGATTGAATCAACGCTTAGTTGTCGTGGATTGAACGATGCTGAAACTGTGTCAGCGAGCATTGAAGGAGTTGTATGATATGCGTTGCAACTGGAGCTATATGGTATACATTGTAACTGATTTGAGGTATGCAAATATATGTAGACTAATTTTTGAAGACCATAATATGTTGATGCTGCCTCCACTGTGTTATTGAGGCCTCTGGACAGTCATTAAACACTGTGTTTTGAGCTATATTAGTTGAATGCGACCTCTCGACCCTCTCGGATACTCTATCCCATACTCGGTCCCTTGTCTACACTTCCCATATCACCTAAGCCATGGCATAATATACCTCCAGTTATATTAACGCAACACTTTCGTTGATCACACTCCTCACTGGTTTTTAATACCATCGCGTGTGCCATTCCACAATACAACTCTGCCATAATTCACTTCCTATTGAACATTTTTTATTACCACACTGCCCGTTGAACGATTTTTATTACTACTGCATGCCACTCCTCCATACCATAAATAACGCATACCTCTGCTCCAAAATCACCACTCCAAAATAACATTACGATGTCATATATCATATACGCTTTCTCCTCCTACGTTGACCCTCCAAACCAAACACGTGGTTGGTCGTTGTCCATATATCTTATATCCCCGTTGGTTAATACCTCCCCCCACATACTCCCTTCTCATCTACCCCCTCCCCCATATACCACCTCCCCCAAATAATACTTCTGTCATATATATTGTATTTTTTTTTACACATATTACGACCAAAAGTTCATTTTTTTACACATATTACCACCAAAAGTTCATTTTTTTGCCAATAGAAGTACATTTTTTCTTATAGTACACACATTTAAAATGCATTCATTGATCTCTATAGTTGGAGTAGTTCTTTCTGGCAAAGAGAATTATCTAGAATGTTCATGAAAGATAAAACACACTCTCATTTTCAGTGAGTTGTGGAAATGAGTTTGTGTTGGAGAAGGAGATAATGAACTTGTAAAGCTCACCTCAGATAAAGAATTCGCCATTTGGAAAAACAAGAACAACAAGACCCATGCCTTGATTGCTGCATTTGTAAATGAAGAGGTGAGTCGCCATATTTCACCATTTTCAAATGCTTTTGAAGCCTTACAGAAGTTGAAGGAACTCTATGACTCACACTCTGAACTTGAAGTTGTCCAATTGATTAAATTGTTCACTCTTGAATTAAAAAATGACGATCCTTTTGAAATAAGATCTATTATGCATGATACCAAAACCATTGATGTTGAACTAGACATTCCTCTTATATATTTTGTCAAGGCAATTTATCCCACTTATTCAAATTATCTCGAGTAATTGCAAGAAAATGGAAACCTCAAAGATATTACCTTTGAATCCCTTGTGAAGAAATTTGCTGAGAGATAGCTTTTGGGAAGAAGACAACCCCTCAGTCTTTTGAAGAATCTGCGTGTCTTGCAAATAAAGAGAAGAATCACGTTCAAGATTCTTCTAGAAGAAGAGGTGGTTGAAGAGGAAGAGAAAGAAGAAATTTTAGAGGCGCTGGGGGGGGGGCATATACTCTCAAGGATAAAATTTTGATCTTCATTGTATACATTGCAATAGAGATGGACATGATGCATCTACATGTAAGTTTCCTTGGGACATAATTGAGCAGGAAATAAATCAAGCCAAATGTAAAACCAATGACAAAGAGAAAGGTAAAGCACCTAAATCCACTCACCATGTTGTGGCACATTGTAATATTGGAGTAACTGAAAACTTGTTTAATGCTTTAGTTGTTTCTTGGAAAAATGTTTGGTTGCTTGATTCAAGAGCAACTTGCCATATGAATTTTAGAAGAATTTACTGACAATATTGATGGAGCAGTATACTTTGCAGACAAATCAAAATTTAAGCCATTGGGGTTCGGCACAATGAGGCTCAAATTGCTTGGTCTTCCAAACTTTCTTTTGCATGATGTTTAATATCTCCCACGACTGAGAAGAAACTTGCTGTCCTTGGTCGACATCCGCCAACAAGGAAACTCCATTCATATGTTTGATGGCAAGGTTGATGTTAGAAAAGAATCATATCACTCACTTTTCATGACGTGGATAGAAGAAGAAATACTTCTGAAGCTGCAAGGTACCTCTGCTCGTGCACAAAATTTCTCATACAGTTCTCATTATGATGAAGGTACATTTCCATCAAGTCTTTTATGGCATGCTAGATTTGGACACTTGAACTATGACAACCTTCGCTTGTTGAAAAAAATTAGTTTAATTGGTTTGTCTACAATTCCTAAGAAACTTAAGCAATGTGATGCTCATATTCTAGGAAAGCATAAAAAACAATATTTTCATGATTCACATTCCACAGCACATAGAAAACTTGCACTCATTCATTCAAATTTATGCGGTCCAAAGTTCGTTCCTTCTGCAAATGGAAATAAATATATGATGACATTTATTGATGACTACACTAGAATGTGTTGGATTTATTTATTGAAGAACAAATCTGATGTTTTTCAAACATTCAAGAACTTTCTTACATGGATTGAAAATGATGCACAATCTCATATTGGCTGTATTCCCACTGATAATGGAAAAGAATACGCTTCAAATGAATTTGAAAACTATCTTTGCTAACATGGGACCAAACATCAAACAATTGTGCCTTATAATCCCCAAAATAACAGATTAGTTGAAAGAATGAACATGACAATCTTAAATATGGTATGTTCCATGTTGTTTTTCAAGAACGTAAAATTGATGTTTTGGGCTGATGCAGTTCTATGGGGCGCGTCTGTAAAGAATAAATTTCCATCTAATGCTATTAGAAACAAGACTCCTTATGAAATATGGTATGGCCACATTCCTTCAGTAAAACATCTCGGGGTCTTTGGTTCCACCTGTTATTCCTTGATGCCAAAGGAACAAAGAAATAAACTTGGTGCAAGGAGTCGTAAGTGTATCTTCTTGGGGTATTCAAATACTTCCGAAGCATACCATCTCTATGATGAAGTTGATAAGAAGTTTGTTGTATCTAGAGATGTAATATTTCTTGAATCTTCCAAAGCTGACAATGTTGTTGAGCGACAACTTGATCACTTGGATAGATTCAGACATGAAAAATCGTTTCAAGAATTTGATAATTAGATTCCACATCTTAAAGGGGGGATTCCTATATTGGATCAATTTGTGGAATCTTCTTTTGAAGCACTCTCTCCCCCACATGAAGCTCCAACCATTGATGATACTTTGAGTGATGTGATTGACAAAATTGAAACTCAAACTTGATTCAGTCCCAACTTAGTCAATTGATCAGTTTGGACCATCTCAGAAAGGTCCCCCAAAATGGCTGACAAAGACACTTGAAAGTGTTCATCCTAATGAGGTTGGAAAGACCAGAACAAGAAATTCAATCAAGAAAAATGGAGGTGATGTAGATGATTCTGATTCACCTATTGATATGGATGTTTCTTATGACCGTGAATTGAATTTGTCTACAGATTTTGAACCAACTTCCTTTAAAGAAGCTGCTTCTCATGATGAATGGAAAGAGATGATGCAAAATGAGTATGATGCCTTGATAAATAATGGCACTTGGAAGTTGGTTGATCCTCCATTGTGAACCAAACCAATTGACTGCAAGTGGGTCTATAAGGACAAGTATAAAGCTGATGGTTCATTTGACAAGGACAAAGCCAGCCTTGTAGCAAAAGGTTTTGCACAGAAGGAAGGGGTCGATTATGAGGAGACTTTTTCCCCCACAACAAAATGGGCTTCCATTTAGACACTCTTTGCCTTGGCAACTCAGAACGATTGGAAAGTTCATCAAATAGATGTAAAAAATTATTTCTTGAATGTAGATTTGAAAGAGAATGTTTTTATATCCCATCCACAAGGATTTATTGTGAAGGGCCAAGAACACAAGCTATGCAAATTTGAGAAATCTTTATATGGCTTGAAGCAAGCACCCGGAGCCTGGTATGAAAAGTTAACTGAGCATCTTTTGAAATTCAACTTCAAACATTATGATCTTGATGATGCAACTTTGTTTGTCAAGAAAATTGGCAAAACAATTGTAATTGTGGTATATGTAGATGATCTTTTGATGACAGGGAACAATGAGAGCTACATTGCATTCATAAAGAAGGAATTGAGGAAAGGTTTTGAAATGGCTGACTTGGGCTATGTTCACTACTATCTTGGTAATGAAGTAGCTTAACATCCAAAGTCTATATTCCTTTCCCAAAAGAAGTACATTAGAGATCTGTTGAACAGGTTTGGCATGGCTGAGTGCAATCCTATGACTACTCCAATGGAATAGAACTTAAAGCTCACATACATTGAAGGAAAAGAATTTGAGGATGCAACAAAGTATAGACAATTTGTAGGAAGTCTCAACTACCTGACTACTACCAGACCAAACATTTCGTTTGCTGTTGGAATCCTCTCTAGGTTTATGCAAAAGCCTTGTGAGGAACATTGGTCTGCTGCAAAAAGAGTTCTAAAGTACTTGAAGGGAGCCCAAGACTTTGGACTCAAGTATACACAGGTGGGCAACTTCAACATGATTGGATACTCTGATTCAAACTTCAATGGAGATAAAGAAACTTGGGTATCTACTTTAGGTTATGCTATGAGTCTTGGATCATGCACTGTTTCCTAGAGATCACGCAAATAATAAGTTCCTGCAGATTCCACAACAAAGGTAGAATATGTGGCAACAACTAAGGCAACAAAAGAAATTGTGGCTCAGGAATATTTTGGAATATTTGCAGGTTAAACAAGTACATTCAATTCCACTCATGATTGACAACACCTCTGCAATAAAGTTGGCAAAGAACCCAAAGTTTCATGATCGAATGAAGCACATCAATACAAAATACCATCTGATTTGACATCATGTTGAGGCCAAGACAATCCGTCTATGCCATTGTTCCACTAATGAGCTGATTGCAAGCATCTTCACCAAAGTGCTTGGAAGAGAAAAGTTTGAAAAATTTAGAACCATGTTTGGACTCACCAACATCCCTTCAGATTAAGGGGGGGAATGTTGACACCTAATCATTGGCATTGGGTGAACATTTGTAAATAATGTAAATAGTAAATAATAAAGAATAGGAAAATTAAGAGACACTGGGAGGTGAATCCCAAGAGTCTCTCCCTCCTTGTATATAACCATGAACAATCTTAATGAAGAAATACAATTTAGTTTAAGGAGTTACCTCCTGACTTGACAATTGGCAACCCATTAACAATGTAAACTTTGAAACAAGAACTGATATGATTACCGTTTTGTACAGGTAGCAAAAAAAAGACCCGATTTTGAAAAGTGGTGATTTGGAATACACTTTTTTTGAGCATATTTTTGACACTTCAAATTTAATTATGTATCAAATATATATATATATATTAATATATATATATATTTAATTATTATATATTTTGTCCAAGGGAAAAACGAAACTTTTTATTAAGATATAAAAAGTTACATTGCATATGCTGAAGGCTTCACTGTTCACTCTGAAAACTGTCAAGTATGGTTACAAAAATTGCATTCTGCCTGATATCTGTTCCTTTTTTGGAGCTGTAGCTATCGATGGATGAAACTGTCCTGTGTTCCTTTTGTGCCCAAAAAAAACTTGCACAAA
>APFE030411636.1:3333-68060 GCA_000404065.3 Pinus taeda | reverse complement strand
ATAATAATAATACACACACACACATATATATATATAGATATTAGTTGAGATTATATTTATTAATATCTATCAGGAAAAAATAAATAGAAAGAGTGACCTAAAATAAAAAGAAGGAGAAGGACCAGAAAAAGTCCAATAGAAAACCAAAGGGCAAGAAGGAAAAAAAAATAGGAGAAAGGAAGGCTCCAGGGGGAACAACGAAAGCATAAAAGATAAAAAAGGGGGGAAGGAAAAGAAACACTAGGACGAAAGGGCAGGGATCCAACATCTACTGATCTTCCAGCCGTCATCTCTATTGAGATTGTTAGGCCTTCTTTCAATTTCAATAGCTTCCCTGAATTTACGATGATGGAACTGAGCAACTTTGGCAACAACCTTGGCCTCCTCTATACAAACCTGATGCTTGGTCTTATCCACATGTTCTGCTAACGCTGAAGACTTGGTTCTCCCATGTCTTAGGTCAGCTGCATGTTCGCTGATCCTCTGATGGATGGAGTGCCCTGTTTCCCCGATATAGGGGGTCCCACAAGAACAAGGGATTAAGTAGACACCCTTCATGTCCTTAGGGTTAACGAGATCTTTCACCGATCGGAGGGAATTACGAATGGTGTTGAGGGGCCTAAAAGTTGAGGGAATATCAAACCTCCTAAGGATTCGAGCAATCTTGTCTGTGGTTCCTTGGACATAGGGAAGATGGACACCTAATCGGTGCTCCTTTGGTTCTTTCTTAATTAACGCATTTTTAGAGGCCTTAAGGAAAGCCTTCTGAACAAGGCGCCTACTATATCCATTCCCCACAAAGACATCAAGGAGATGGGATCTCTCCTTATCAAAGCTCTCATTATCTAAAATCCTAAGGGCACGAGTAGCGAGGGTGTTAAGAAATGATGGGAATCGACATGAAGATACTGCTCAGTATGCGTTTTGTTTTTAATATATATTTTTATTTATGTTTTGCTATTTTTTTATTTTTTCCCATTATTTTTATTTTTAATTTTATGTTTTCATCATTATTTTGAAATTTGAATGTTTTTCATAGTCCTGAAAATGAAAGAAGAATGCCCTTTGGAAGACACCTCTTGAAAGGTGAATGGAGATGACCCGACCTGAAGAATTTCCTCTCCTCAATAAACTTTAACGAGAACTTTGTTCTGCGCTCACATACCACACCACATAGGTTTTAAACCTATCCAACCATGACCTATTTGACAAGCTACATGCAACTCCACCACAGGCCACTGTTTCACAATTAGCAACTACTCTTAGATTTGGGAGGATGTGATCGCTGAGCTATCAAAACAAGTAACAATAGGTTGTACATGGGCTATGCACCCCACTCTGCGCTCTCCAACAACTTCTTTGTTCGATAGCCTTCACAGAATAACTTACGCCATGCAAATTACACCACATGCGGCGCATAATCCATAACTTCACACAACACCACGCAGGTCACTCTGGCCTTTACACAAGACGTTTACGTTGCTGAAATTCTGGTCTTCCACAATGGAAATAAAATCAACAACTATCTTCTTTGGTTTTGACAGTCGAGCAAGATCTCATCGCACTCATTCCCTAACTCAACAATCGTCGACTGGAGTGAATCGATGATGATCATTTATTTGACTTCAACATTGGGTGAGTTATCAATGTAGTGAAACTAAAGTGTCGTCGATCGAAATCAATGGCTCAAAAGAATTCGACTATTCAATGATGGTTGGAACTCTTTCACATGATCACAACCATATTCCACTCATCCAACGATCTATATCAATTTGGAGTGAAGGGATTTCTCCTCTTGTTTCAATGGAATAGCGCAAATGGTTTCACAGTTTCCACAAGCATTATGTTCCTTGCTACTGAATAATCTTGATTCCTTTAGAGTTAGTGCTAGGCTTCCTTTGTTCACTGCATTCGACTGAAGTTATGTTCGCAAGATCACTTTGACCTCATTCCACCTCTACCTTACTCTTCACTGTTGAATATGCTAGCAGATATATGACCATAGTTGGACAAATAAAGATTACACAAGACATTGGAACTCGCTCAACCTTTAGAGAATCACTTCCATTTACTCCACACGCAGGTATTCATTGTATTAAACCATTAATTTGATTTCGCGTCTATTCAGAAATACATACATTTCTATCTAAACACGACAAAGAAGATAACATTCACTGTTCTCCTTATGTACTCAATAAATAGTCAAAATCTATATATTATTGTTTGGAATGAAAATTAAAAAAAACCGAGGAAGTGAACTCTGTGTTTTTTTGTTTTTTTTTTTTTTTGTTTTGTTTTTTTGTTTTTTTGTTTTTGTTTTTTTGTTTTTGTTTTTTTGTTTTGTTTTTTTGTTTTTTGTTTTTTGTTTTTTTTTTTTTTTTTGTTTTTTGTTTTTTTTTGGTTTTTTGGTTTTTTTTTGTTTTTTTTTGTTTTTTTTGTTTTTGTTTTTGTTTTTTGTTTTTTTTTTTTTTGTTTTTTTTTTTTTTTTTTTTTGTTTTTGTTTTTGTTTTTTTTTTTTTGTTTTTGTTTTGCTGAAAAACCCACACACACCTCCTCACAACTGACGACCTTCTTAAAAGGTGCGTTTCTCATCGATAGAGTGGCATTTCCATTTGGACACAAGCTCCACCAAGACAACACCACTCTGATACTAGTTGGCTCTAACAAATCTCATCGCAACTCTGATACCAATTGAAGATAATTAAAGAAAATAAAAACTTAATTCAAGAGATAGAAACATGGAGGACAAGGATTTTAAGTCTGAATTTGTATATACACAAATAATAATGATACAATATATATACATCAAGCTATGTCTCGAGATAGTTAGTCTATCTTGGACATGCAATCTCTTGGTTGAGTGAATATCTCAACCACACATGAATTTTGGAACCTAACTAGTTGAAGAGAATCTCCCAACCAACTAGACCTCAACGAACTCCCAAGCATTAGGAATATACTCATTCTAAAATGATGAGCACATTAAAGACAAGTAGGAATTGTATTTTCCAAGTTTAATAATTTTATTATTTTGGACTTATTGATTGTGAGTATGAGGTTAACAATATTCAATTGGAAAATTGAAATCAATTTTGTAATCATATTGAAACCTTTATAATATTTAAACTTCTGGTCAAAATAATGTACCAACGTAGTGTTTGTAGACCCCCAATATTTCAATCAAATCGCTGTTTTTTAAAATTTTATTTTATTTATTATTTATGAGGAAAAATTTGACATTTCTATACAAGAAAAAACAAGTTACCCTGAATGTGATAGTGCACTCACCAAGCAAAAAATATAGGGGTTCTATTTTATGCATCTTCCTTGTAACTTCAAAAAATGGAGAAAACCCCCATTGGAAAAGCCCCACCACAAAAGCTATCTTAGGACTCTCTATGGTATAGAGCTACAAAATCTATTTCCTCATAGACCAAAATAAATGTGGACTTGTTGACTCCAAGGAGGTACCCTAATATTTTCATGATGACATGACTGTAAGTCCAATGACATGCAAGCCCAAAGCCCTATAGACAAGGTGATTGTTGGATGATGTTATGATTGATGTCAACCCATGGAGTTGACTGGGTTTGAATTTGAATAAAAACACCAATCATTGATGTCAAACGGTTAATGAACACTTCTTAGTAACTGTCAGATTATATCAAGATGACAATTATAATGTTGGATGGTTGAAAACCCAAGTCCTAGGGTTTGGGTTCCTTGGACTGAGGATGTACCTCGACCTTGTCGAGGGTTTTTGAAGGATCAAACCATTGAGTTTGTGTTGAATATCTAGGTCATTATATTCTCATCGAGGAGATGTTTATGTTGATATGTGGTAACCCTCGTGGTTCCTTCTAGTTTGAGAGAAAATTGAGTTTAAAGTTGAAGACCTAGTTTTGTGGGCTAAAACCCTAGGGGTAGAGACATGACATCTTATTCACCAACGATTTTCAATATATGTCAGGGATTCTCACCATAATATCACCCTATATAAGTTACATAACTTAAAAAAAAAAGACAATAAATCAATCATTGACTTAATACACTCATGTGGCACCTACAAAACACACCAAAGAGGGTTAGTGTACAATTACTTAGAGTTTAATAAACAAGTTATTAACAACTAATAAACTAAATTAAATTTATTAAACATCTAACTTAAGGTTTGGAAATAAAAATTATATTAAGAAATGGCATAAAACTACCTTCACTCACAAGGAGTGTCCCTTTCTTCATTTACAAGTCTAATCTATTTTTTTCAATGGCAAGGACTCTCTTGATTAAGTTACAAGTCTTACAAAATCATTTTTTAATAACTAAATCCCTCTAACATCTACCTCAAAACCATCTAATGTTTTGTGCCTAAGTATCCTAAAACGATTACATCATAAGAAGCCCCTACCATACATTATAAAAAGAACTTTAAGGTAAGCTCACAAATCATAACTCAACACATTCTCTTGCGCATCATCTTTGTGATTTTCGGCTTAGATAATAGAGTCCTAAGGCAAGATATTTCGTCTTGCCTGAGGTATAATCCAACAAATATTTAAGGATCTCTCTTAGCAAAACTCAGAGATAAGGTCTCTATTTGTTTGGCATTTTTCTCATTGCTTTTATGCCATAATTCCTCGTCCAAGGCAACAAAATGTTCGCTTGATATATTTATGTTTGAATAATTTTTTTTAGGCTTCTGAGACAACAAAATGTTGGCTAGGTCATCTATGTTTCTAGCCTTCTCCTTCATTATTTTAGGCCCTCAAATCAATAATAATTTATTATTGTATGTACTGCCTCCTTTAGCTTTTTTAAAACAGTGTGATTAGGGCTACTCCTTACGGCCTTATCATGAGAACTTGAAGTTGACCTAGAACTATTTAGGAAACTATTCTAGAAAAAGTTTTCGTTCTCTCTTCTAATGGTTGGTGACCTGCAAGTTATTTTAACAATCACGACTTAGTGTGACAATATATTGATTCTTATATAGGAACCTTGACTTTACACTTAGAGAGTAAGTATCATGACCTTGACCTATACACAGTGACCTGATATATAGAAAGTTATATAGATACCTTGTAAGACAAGTGTAATAATAAATGTGTTTTAATTTGAGACAAACTTCTTTACAACAAAGGTTTCTGAATCGAATACTAACAAATAGGTAGTGTGATAATGCTATGATATAGTGACTTATTGCCTTCATTGATATATTGACAGTGATCTTATGATAATAACATGTGTACATAGTATTCATTTTCTTATCTTTAGATTGGAGCAACTAGATAAGGACATTGACAAGACAATTTCTATATGATAGTAACATGCTTTGAATCCCATGAAAACCGTAGATGATGAAAAAGTTTTGATATTACATAACATCTTGACATTAACCTAACTATGAGATAGGCGACCTTTTACCGAAAGTACCTTGATAATGAAGTAAAACACTAATTGATATAGTGACCTTTCTATGATGAGATGCTTAACCTTGATTTAAAACACTAATTGATATAGTGACCTTTTTATGATGAGATGCTTAACCTTGATTTAACATGTTGAATGAAACTTAACTATGATACATCAATTGGAACAATGAACATGACGCTATATGACAATGTTGCAGCGCTGTTGAATACATTGACATGACTAATTGAATGACCTATAGGTCGAATCTCATAGATATATGACAATATTGACCCAGGGTTTGTCTTGTAGTATGACCTAAGGTTTATGTACAATAATGAAATTATAATCTTGCAGGGTAGCAAGTGTTGAAGACATTATCATCCAATTGTACAACATATTGAAGTAAGAATGGATATCAGGGCTTGATCAACTGAGAAACAATGTTTACATGTATGCTGGTAACTGTCTTAGGGTGGAGCTTGAGAGAATTGGTTGCAGGTCATAGGGATGACCCGAGGCACCTTGATTTGTGTCATCATTTGACAATAGCGCTAGATGGTTGCAATATTGTGGGCAGTTTGGCATAGTACAACAACATGATATATTGAAATTTGAGCCTTGATGACTATTCATTCATGAGAAGTGACATGTAGTGACAACCAATAGTTGTGCAATGATTTGTAGTGACATTGATATACAGTGTGTAGTGACAATGATGTGCAGTTGAACAGTGATAGATTTATGTGTAGCATTATTCAGTAATCAATTTGTGGGAACAATGATCAGTGGCTACTAGGATTCAACATTTAGTTTACATCTTTCTTACAACTATTTTACATTGATTCAGAGTACAAGGGATCCAGTGTGAAAATTGTGAAACATGATCTACCAACTCCTCTGGGTGATTGAAGTCACCTTTAGGTTGTGGCTTGAGAACGCTTCAGGGTGGCAGGGTGGTTCTAGGGAAAGTTGTGGCTTGCACAGGGCGTTGTGGCTGATAAACTAACAAGGCAATTGTTACAGGAAAATTTGGGCACATCAACCCCAACTTCTAGATCTGTGTTATTAGGGTCTATCAATCCCTAATTCAATTGTTTTCATTCCCTAATGGAGCTAACCTACATCATGCTTTCTTCCCAAGGGTATCATGGCACCATTCATCCAAAAAATGTCCCTAAGTAGACCATCGCAGGTGGCCTTCTATCTTGCTGCAATGAATGGTAGGCACTACACTGTCAGGGTGCTATGCATAGCACCTGGCCTTTGTATCACCTGCGATGGGTGAGATCCATCGAATTTTCCCAATGAATCCATTGGATTCCTCATCCAATGGATGCTTTTAGATGTTTCTAGAGGGATTGGGCTCACTTTTGGATGAGGAAGGAGATGAATGAACCTTAATCCATTATTCCTTCCTCCATGGAACCACTTCCAAAATATGGCAAACCATTCATGAGGGCCATTAATGGCTAAACCTCTTCTTTTCAGTTATAAAAGGACCAGGCAATCAAGGCTGGCTAAGGTTGAAACTTCTGGAGCTAAGGAAATGCTGTTGGAAAGAGATTGGTAGAGAGAGTAATGTTATCATGTCAAATTGTTGTTTCCATGAAGAGAGAAGGGTTTGAAGCTGGAAGGATGACACTGAATCAGACATGCATCTACATGGGTTGTAATCTTTCCTTCTATGAATAAAGAGTTCTATGCTTTTTCCCATTCATGTGTTATGTGATGTATATTGTACTTTAGATTCTATAATATGTTTAGTTAATAGATCGATATGTATGCTTTGATGGTTTTCTATCTTGGCTTGTGTGCAGGTACCTTTCAAGCAAGTTAAGAATGGAAGGGAGTGGAAAAAGCGGTCAAAGGGAAGAGGGATCGAGCGAGAGATCCAGGTTGGTACTTTTGCTCCTCTTTCTTTTATCTGTTAGCTATAGGAAAGGCAATAGAATTACTTTAACTGTTTTTCTAGACTTGCTACTAGGTCTAGGGGTTAGTCATTCGAAAAGACACTAAATGTTCCCATAACAAAATGGTGACTCCGCTGGGCAACTATGCTTGGATTTGGTTTCATGTTTACACAAGCTTGAAACAAAAAACTATGCTTGAATTCAGTTTCATTTTTACACAAGCTTAAAATGAAAAACTATGCTTGGATTTAGTTTCATTTTTACACAACCTTAAAATTAAGAACTATGCTTGGATTCAGTTTCATGTTTATATAAGTTTGAAATGAAAAACTATGCTTGAAAATGGTTTACATGCCCCGAGCATGATAAAAGGGAGAATCTCTTGTAACCAGATGGAAGTCATTGCGGTGAAGCAGGATGGTTATCCAACACCTCTTTGGCTTTGTCCAGATAGACAAAGGTGAATGGGGTGATTCCCTTCACATAACCTACAGGGAAACTTAACTTTACCATTAGGTGCATGCCCCCCAAGCTTCATTACATTCACCTAAGTAGACTACTCATGGCTATCAGGTGGATGGAAAGAAGTTTCTTTTACGAGATCAAGTGAAAGACTTGACTGGGATTTTACGAGATCTAATCAAAGACTCGATTTGGAACTTTGCTCCAGGGGAACTTGTTTCATTTTTTAATGAGCTTGACACAAGACAAGGAACTCTACTCATACCCTTAGTTTCATTTTTTAACGAGGTTGACATAAGACCAGGAATTGTCCTCATACTCCTTGTTTCATTTTTGAACGAGGTTGACACAAGACCAGGAACTATCCTCACACCTTACTAATCAAAATGCATCAAACACAGCATTCGGGAAGACTACCATATGGTAAATCCTTGGTAATTTCTCCTTAATTTACCACCAAGGTGTATATTGTAGTTTTGTGATTAGTTTGGTAAACCCTCTTGCTTAGTATCTCTAGAGTAGTCACTTTTTCTCCTTTTCGACTCCTTAAAAGAAAAGGTTCATCTAAGCACTTGTCCTTTTAAGCTCATTAAACAACGAAAGTGACTAGAGTCATCTTTTGCTTTTTCTCGACTCTTAAAAAATGAAAAAGCAAAGTTAGGTTCTAGTGTCGTAAAAATTAATTGACCATGGATAACATCCTCCACGCTTGTTTTTTAGTTAATCTTAGGTTGAAACATATGGCGACAAATCCAGAGTCCACCAATCAAGGAATTCCTTTCGATGGGAATCCTAGTCCTTTTCCTCCGTTTGGAAATATTGGTGCTCCATATATGGTTACATTGTCCCTTCCGGGATTTACCATTGGCTTGCTAGTATGGTTGTTTTCAACCTCCTTGGTTCAAAATGTCGTGATTTCTCCGAAATCGAGTACACCTCCAACTGGACAAAATCAACCTCCATTTGATCCTAAAGTTGACCCTTTGCCTTCTTTCTCGCTTGTTTCTTCCTCCCCTTATTCCTCTTCGCCTGGTGAAAGTATTGCTACAAGTAACCAGGTGGCTAAGAAGAAGAAGAAAGGGAAGAAGAAGAAGAAGAAGCAAATTCAGTAGAGGGGAAACCAAGTAACCATTGCTTCGAATGCAACATTTGATGAGAAACTGTCCATCAAGCCTCAAAAAGTTCGATATCCATGAAAACTTTGTGTAGGAGACCATCTTCTTTGAAATTGTCCTGATATTCCTCAGATCTTAGAAGAATGGTCTTCTCGTTCACATCATCCTGTGTCATCAACCTTTGGAGATCATGTTGGTGACATACCATCAACTAGTGATAGTAAAGTTCATGGATAGAAGGGAAAAGTCAAGTTTCCATCCAGGTTATGTGAAGGGAATCACCCCATTCACCTTTGTCCCTATCTGGATGAAGCCAAAAAAGTGTTGGATAACTGTCCTGCTTCACCACAATGACTTCCATCTGGTTACATGAAACTATCCCTAAATTCTTCACTAGTTGATGAATTGAATGACCAAAATCAACCGTTAATCTAAACCACTCTCTCTTAAAGTGAATCCTATGAGTCTATACCCGACCCAAATCAACAGGTCAAGGTAACAATTGACCCGATTTCACCTTCAGCTAATCGTATCTTTCCCGAAGAGAGTGAACATGATACCACTCAAGTTATTTTTGTTACTTCAGATTCTAATGAGCTTGGGGGCAATCCTCTTGTTCCATCAAGACAGGAAGAAAGTCCTCCCGTTCTTGTAACTCAAGGGATTAATCCTCCCATTTCTACGGTACCCCCTCCAAGTAGTCTAGTCACTTCCTTTGATTGGAATCGACTAGCAGGATACCGCCTTCCTTGTTATGTACCTTTCCAGATCATAGTACACGTTTGTAATATGATTGTATTTGGCACTATTATAGATGAAGGTGCGTCAGTGAGTATCCTTTCCTCAACTACTTGGCAAGCGCTTTGTTCGCCGCCGCTTATGCCTATTAAACAGAATCTATTGGGTTTCAACAGAGGAACCAGTCAACCATTAGGGATCCTTCCTCAGTTACCTATTACTTTGGGAAGAAAAACCATTTATCTGAATGTGATGGTAGTTCCAGGCCCATTAGATTATAACTTAGTACTTGGGCACGACTATGTTTATGGCATGGGAGCTATTGTTTCCACACTCTTTTGAGTGATTTGTTTCCCGTATGAAGGCAGAATTGTCACCATTGACCAACTTTCTTTTCTCGGTCCAAATATGGCTCCCAGTCAACCATCTTCCCTAATTGGTCCTTTTGTACCAATGGTATCAGCCCCGCCACAGGTTAATTATGTGGCAACCTGTTCCATACCTTCATCAACTAACGATCAATTCAATGATGTTGTACATCATGTACTGAGGGCATTAGAACTAGATCTCTCCTTCATGACTACTTATGAGTTGTGAACAAGGGTTTACGAGGATAGTTCGTTGTCTTGTGTCAACCTCATTATAAAATGAAACAAGGGTACGAGGAAAGTTCATTGTCTTGTGTAAACCTCGTTAAAAAATGAAACCAAGGAATATGAGGATAGTTCTCTTACTGTGTCAACCTCGTTAAAAAATGAAACAGGTATGAGGATAGTTCCTAGTCTTGTGTCAACCTCGTTAAAAAATGAAACAACATGTATGAGGACAGTTCCTAGTGTTGTTTCAACCTCGTTAAAAAATGAAACTAAGGGTATGGGCAGAGTTCCTTGTCTTGTGTCAATCTCATTAAAAAATGAAACGAGGTCCCCTGGAGCAAAGTTCCAAATCGAGTCTTTGATTAGATCTCGTAAAATCCTAGTCGAGTCTTTCACTTGATCTCATAAAAGAACCTTCTTTCCATCCACCTAATATCCATGAGTAGTCTACTTAGGTGAATGTAATGAAGCTTGGGGGGCATGCATATAATGGTAAAGTTAAGTTTCCCTGTAGGTTATGTCAAGGGAATCACCCCATTCACCTTTGTCTATCTGGACAAAGCCAAAGAGGTGTTGGATAACCGTCCTACTTCACCGCAATGACTTCCATCTGGTTACAAGAGATTCTCCCTTTTATCATGTTGGGGGCATGTAAACCATTTTCAAGCATAGTTTTTTGTTTCAAACTTGTATAAATATGAAACTAAATCCAAGCATAGTTATTCATTTCAAGCTTGTGTAAAATTGAAACTGAATCCAAGCATAGTTTTTCATTTTAAACTTGTGTAAAAATGAAACTGAATTCAAGCATAGTTTTTCGTTTCAAGCTTGTGTAAACATGAAACCGAATCCAAGCATAGTTCCCTTTGGTTCAAGCTTGTGTAAAAATGAACCCATTTCCATTTTTAACCCTCGTGATTGCCATTCTATCAGCCTTTTTTCGTCAGATGAGCCTTGGTTGTTTTTATCCCATCGCCACCATCCCTTTGGCCGATCACACGCTTTCACTTGGTTGTTTTACCTTTTTTGAGGAATAGTTGCAATGAGTGGTCTTATTAGCTAGCATATTCACATAAATCAACATGTTTTGAGAAGTTCCAACATCACCGGAACCAGTTGCTACCCTAGACACCACTCGTTCCTCAAAATGGAGTCATCTTTAAGCTCTTTTTAGATTCTCTAAACATGAAAAGATTGCCTAGCACTTGTCATTTTTAGCTCATTAATGGATTAGAATCGATATCTACTCAGTATAGTTTTACCCCTTCTTCGGGCTGAGATAGATTAACTACGAAAAAGGTACTCGTTGGTAAAACATGATCAATAGGTTCTCTTTTGTATTGTTTTATGCTTTTTCAGGCTTGAGAGACAACTGTAGGAAAATGAACTTGTGGATTTTTCTTTTAGTCCCTTTTTAGACTCTCTAAACATGAAAAGGACTGAGTTATATTTATCATTAAACTTGATAAAAGCATCAAATAGCGACAAACTTGTCCATCTAGACAAGACTAAGTTTCACCTTAGCTAGACTCGTTAAAACATCAAATAGCGATGGATTCACCCGAAGGGTGAATTCATACCACAAGCATATGTTATCCTCCTCAAGTTTGATAAAATAAAGAGGTACTGGTTAGAAATGATTGGGAAAAAATGGAAAATGCTGGGAAAATTTTATGGTAGCAGGTCGCTCTTGAACATGACACTTTCACCTCATCACCGTGAGTATGTGGGTTGGGTCATTCAGCTTGATGGTTATTCACACCATTGGTCTATCATACCATCCATCACTTTGTTTTGGGTCAATGCTACCAATTCACTTCAGTGTCGCTGATATGTTCAAGGGAAGTCATCCAATTCAAAACCTCATCCTTTACAATATAGTAAACCTTCATTTTCATTCCCGCCATTCCTGAACCTTAGGTCGTCAGTCGATGTTTCATGTCAAATATCATTTACCTCATTTCGTGTCGTTGATGTGGGATACATCAAGGCCCTCCTGTGACGAGTTGCTTCTTGTCGACATTAGCATATCATCCAAGAAGTTGACTTAGAAACACCCCTTCAGTACCTTGAGGCTTGCATACATCGATGGCAGGTTTCTCACTTCCGGCGATAGGTTGACATCACTGGCCTTCGACCGAAATACTTCGTATGGTGTTCGACATCAAATCATTTATTCACACCATGCGGAATGTACTGCAATACCTTGAGGGTCATTATCATTATCGATGATTCCTCTTGCATATGTTAACGACTTACATCATTGGCTGGTAATCAGACGATGTCTCTCCATGTTAAACTTTAGATCATCTATTCACATGGTTAGAGTTGTACATGAGTGAAAGATTGGATGAGATTGAAGACCCCGTATCTAGTTTCATCCATCCAGGCTGTGATATATTTTCAGGAGTACTATATCAAATGTACAATGGCCTTACATTCATGGTCATCCATTCATGGGTCTATATCTATAGACGACTATATTTGTACATGTAATGAAAGTTTATAAGCTAAGCATGGGTATGCCTTCCCTCAGCTAGATTATGAGAAAAAATCAAAGTATCATGATATTTGTATTATAACTGATGTAGGTCACCTTCCAATTCAAAACTTTCACTCCAAATGGTAAAGCATCTCACTCGAAATGGTTATTTTCGACTTCATGCTTTAGGGGGCATATTTTACAAGAAAATTTGGGCACATCAACCCCAACTTCTAGATCTGTATTATTAGGGTCTATCAACCCCTAATTCAGTTGTTTTCATTCCCTAATGAAGTTAACCTACATCATGCTTGCTTCCCAAGAGTTTCATGGCATCATTCATCCAAAAATGTCCCTAAGTAGACCATTGTATGTGGCCTTCTATCTGGCTGCAATAAATAGCAGGCACTACACTGCCAGGGTGCTATGCATAGCACCTGGCCTTTGTATCACCTGTGATGTGTGAGATCCATCGAATTTTTCCAATGAATCCATTGGATTCCTCATCCAATGGATGCTTCTAGATGTTTCTAGAGGGATTGGGCCCACTTTTGGATGAGGCAGGAGATGAATGAACCTTAATCCATTATCCATTTCTACATGGAACCACTTCCCAAATATGGCAAAGCATTCATGAGGGCCATTAATGGCCAAACCTCCTCTTTTCAGCTATAAAAGGACCAGGAATTCAAGGTTGGTCTAAGGTTGAAACTTCTGGAGCTAAGGAAATGTTGTTGGAAAGAGATTGGTAGAGAGAGTAATGTTATCATGTCAAATTGTTGTTTCCATGAAGAGAGAAGGGTTTGAAGCTGGAAGGATGACACTAAATCGGGCATGCATCTACATGGGTTGTAATCTTTCCTTCTATGAATAAAGAGTTCTATGCTTTTTACCATTCATGTGTTATGTGATGTATATTATACTTTCAATTCTATAATATGTTTAGTTAACAGATCGATATGTATGCTTTGATGGTTTTCTGTCTCGGCTTGTGTGCAGGTACCTTTTAAGCGAGTTAAATATGGAAGGGAGTGGTGAAAGCGGTCAAAGGGAAGAGGGATCGAGCGAGAGATCCAGGTTGGTACTTTTGCTCCTCTTTCCTTTATCTGTTAGCTATAGGAAAGGAAATAGAATTACTTTAATTGTTGTTCTAGACTTGCTACTAGGTCTAGGGGTTAGTCATTCGAAAAGACACTAAATTTGCCCATAACAACAATGAAGCATTTTTTCCGACAGCAGCTGGTAAACAAAGTGTTGGGGCACTCATCAGGTTGTGGCATGATCTACAGGGCATTGGGGGGTCCTTCTGGTTAAAACAAGATATTAGGGTCTAGTAGAATCCTACAGGTTGTAGCATGTGAATTAGGGGGTTTTCGTCTCCCTCAGTTGTGGCTGAAATATTGATGTAATCAATTTTCTTTTAATAGGGAGAAGACAATTACTAAAGAAGCATTTGGTTCCGGAGGGGGTTTTCCGCCTAAAAATATTTGTGTGCTCTGTTTTATCTTTCTGCATTGTTGTATGGTGTTTTCTACTGTTGATTATTGTTTATGATCCTCTGAAGAAGAACAATAATAATAACTAAAGATTAACTAATGCTCTAAAAAACATTAAAAAGTGTTAATTGCTAAGAAATACTGATTCACCTTCCTCTTAGTATTTCCAACAATTGGTATCAGATCTTGGTTCCTTCAGTAAAAAGCTTAAACTTTGGAAGCCAATTTTGAGAGCATAGAGATGGGAATGTCAAAGAAGTGTTTTGCAAGAATTTCAAAGGAAGGTGCAGGTGCAAAAAAGTCTGAAGAAAGTGAGTATTGTGTACCAACCCCTGATTTTGATGTAGATAAATACTAGATATGGGAATCCAGGATGGAAGTATATTTACATGCACATGGAATATGGGAATCAATTATCTCTGGAGATACATCTACTAATGAAGCTAAAAGGTACAATTCAAAGGCCATGAATGTAATTTTGAATGTCTTTCCAAATTTTCTAAAACAAAAGTTGGTCAATGTTCAACAAATAAAGCTCTTTGGGAAAAGCTTCTTAATCTCTATTCAACAAAGCAATCAGGTCAATATGTTACTGAAATTTCAGATCCTTCTGATTATGATGAAGAAATGGGAGAAATGAGTAAGACAAAGTTTCAAAATGAAGTGATCAAGGTGATAAAGGAAATAAAAAGTCAAAAGGAAAAGACAAGACTTTTGGAAGCAGAATTGAAGACAACAAAAGGAATCATCAAAGAAAATGAAGAGTATGAGAAGATTATTAACAATATTAAAACTCAATTGGAAGAATTCAAGAGTATAGAGACACAAGACGTAAATATAGAAGTCCAATAGAAGCAACAAGAACTTGACACAACCTTTGCAAATATTAGTAGGCTCAAACAACAGATGCAAAAAGCAGGAATTGCAAGGAAGGAATCTGATCAAAGATACATATCCGCAGTTGACCAAAATCAAAAGGAATTGTAAACCTATTTGGCTGAATTAAGAAGACTCAGGATTGAAAATGAAGAGTAGAAGGAACATATACATGTTCTCAACAGAGAAGTAGAGAAGACCACTCTTCTCAAGCGACAAGTTGAGGAGGCAGAAAAAAGAAGGGATACCTTGAAAATATAGTTTCAAGAAGATATTTCTCAAAAGAAAAAAAAAATTGATGAAACTTGTGATGAGATAAACAAAGTAAAGGGATCACAAAAAGAAAACTTGCAAGATAAGATAGATGAAGCAAAAATGAAGGCAATTAAAGCTGGTAAAGCTCCAGTTGATGAAGGTACAAGCTCCACATCTTCGCAGGATGATTCTAAGAAGGAAGTTGATCTGAGTGAAAAGCTAAAGAATAATGTTGCAACTCCAAAGAATAATACCAACACAGTCAAGAGAAAAGGATGACACCAGACTACAACACTGCCTCCAAAGAAGAATGATAAATCTTCTAGGTATGTTCATTTATTTAATGGTTATTGGTTTTCATGTGCTAACTATGGACATATGGTCAGGGATTGTAAAGTTGTTGATAGGTACAATTATCAAGGACCATTGCATCTGAATGAACCATTCAAGTACACACATTTATTTAATTGTTATTTCTTTTTATGTGCTAACTATGGACATAGGCTAGGGATTGTGAAGTTTTTGGAAGGTACAACTATTATCGGCAAAACCCTAGAAGTAATTTTACAAGATCATGAGACAGACACCAAACATAATCTGTTATGAATGACATTGAATGTTACAAATGTCATAACTATGGACACATAGCTCGTCATTGCAGGTACAAGATGGAATCAACTATGAATGAAAAGCTTGATGATGAGAATAAGAAGGTTTGGAAAAGAAAATAGGTAGGGGATGAATAAGTACAAGATGAGCAAGAAAAGAAAGAAGGAAAGGTGGTCTTAGCAATTATGCTTTCATGATTAATAATAGGACATATGGAATCAACAATTGCTTCGGTTAATGACTTGAGTCAAGATGGTCCATTAGATGACTCACTATTCAGAGCAATTCGTCTCATCGACTCCTTGAAATTTGAAGAGGAGGAGTCTATGCAGTAGTATATGGCACAAGTCTACCATTGACGGTTACACAACACAAACACAATAAAAAATTCAAAACTATTGAAGGATTACAGGTTCACAAAGGGAGGTTTCTCTTCAAAGGAAGAACATACAGGAAAAAGGTCCACAGGTATTGTCATTGATAAACTATTACAAGAAGCCGTCGCGTTAGGGGGAGGACATGCAGATAACAACTCCACATAGCAAGAAAATGCTCAGGGGGAGTAACCATTTTCCATTGATGTCAAAGGAGATAGAAAATCCTGAGAAGGAGATTGAAATCTTGAGAAGGAGATGAAGCATGATGTCAATGGGAGTTGTACTCGCAGGACGAGTACATATGTTTCCATCAATGAGAAAGGGGGAGATTGTTGGATGACGTTGTCATTGATGTCAACCCATGGAGTTGACTGGGTTTGACTTTGAATAAAACTCCAGCCATTGATGTCAAATGGTTAAGGAACACGTCTTAGTTATTGTCAAATTACATCAAGATGGAAGTTATACTGTTGGATGGTTGAAAAACCAAGTTCGAGGGTTTGGGTTCTCTAGACTGAGGGTGTACCCCTACGTTGTTGAGGGTTTTTGAAGGGTCAAACCATTGATTCTGTATTTAATATATAATTCATTAGATTTTCCTCGAAGATATGTTTTTGTTGATATGTGGTATGCCCCGTGGCTCCTTCTGGTTTGGGAGAAAATTGAGTTTAAAGTTGAAGACCCAATTTTGTGGGCTAAAACATCAGGGGGTAGAGACATTACACCTTATTCACCAACGGTTGACGATATATGATAGGGATTCTCACTATAATATCACCTCGTATAAGTTACATAACTTCACAAACTAGAGACAATAAATCAATCATGTACTTAATAGACTCATGTGTCACCTACAAAACACACCGAAGAGGGTTAGTGTACAATTACTTAGAGTTTAATAAACAAGTTATTAACAATTACTAAACTAAATTAAATTTATTAAACATATAACTTAAGGTTTGAAAATAAAAATTATATTAAGAAATGGCATCAAACTACTTTCACTCACAAGGAGTGTCCCTTTCTTGATTTACAAGTCTAATCTAATTTTTTTAATGACAACGACTCTCTTGATTAAGTTACAAGGCTTACAAAATCATTTTTGAATAACTAAAGCCCTCTAATGTATACCTTAAAATAGTCTAATGTTTTGTTCCTAGGTATCCTCCAATGATTACATCATAAGAAACCCCTACCATACACTATAAAAAGAAATTTAAGATAAGCTCACAAAACATAACTCAACACATTCTCTTGTGCATCAGCTCTGTGATTTTCAGCTTAGATAATAGATTCCTAAGGCAAGATATTTTGGCCTGGCTGAGGCACAATCCAACAAATATTTAGGGATATCTCTCAGCAAAACTCAGAGGTAAGGTCTCTACTTGTTTGCTATTTTTCTCATTGATTTTATGACATAATTATTACTCCAAGACAACAAAAGTTTTGCTTGATATATGTCTGTTTGAATCATTTTTTGTAGGCTTCTGAGATAGAAAAATGTTGGTTTGGAAATCTATGTTTCCAGACTCCTTCCTTGATTATTTCAGGTGCTCAAATCAGTAATAATTTCTTATTGTATGTATTTCCTCCTTTAGTTTTTTAAAAACAATGTGATTGTTGGGTTGTGTTATATTCTTTCCATGACTATCCCACGTGCTAAAGACAAAAAGGTGTTGCTGGTAAAGGTGGACACTTTGAAGAATACTGCCGATGCATTGACAAAGATTTTGAGCACTGAGAAGTTCTCTTGGTGTAGAGAAACAATGGGTGTTGCAGGGTTGGATCAATGACTAAGCTCTCATGTGGAAAGAAACCAACAAGTGGGAGAATGTTTAATTGTGTTATATTCTTTCCATGACTAGCCCATGTGCGGGGGGGGGTAGCATATGCTATACGTTGCACCGGGCGATGGCGGGGGGTCACAGGGTGGTGGAAGCCCCCCTACACGGGGTCCGAGGAAGCGCCCCGAGAATTTTTTTTTTTGGACCCTATATTAGATGGGTGGACCTACCTATGGTTTTTTTGCATGGATTACACATGGTTTTGGGCGCGGTGGTTTTTGGTCCATGGTATTTTGTAGATTTGGTCAAGGGAACTATGGTTATGTTCTAATCTAGGTTTAATGGATTGGGGTTTATGGATGCTTAGAATGTATATATATGTATTTTAACATTGAAAGGAACATAATGAAAAATCAATCTAGTAGTCCCAGTTTTGGGATCCAGAGGAAAATCTCTGTGTATATTTGTTTTATGTGTTATGCTATTGCCATTGTTTATTTTTTATTTTTAGAATTTGTATGTAGGTAATTTCTGTACGAGGTTAAAACCTACATTTGGTATCTGATCTGTTTTGGCTTCAAGGGGACGTCTTTGTTGCTGAGGGGTTTTTCTCAGGCCTGTGGTAGACCCTATTCAGTGGGAGATCTATGGGATCGATTCTTGTGGTGAAAGAAGATGGTGAGTAGTGGAATGATAGAGATCAAGAAATTTAATGGTCAGAGTTTTGAGTTGTGGAAACTCAAGATGAAGGATCTGCTGGTGGATAAATATCAGTGGATAATGGTAGATCTAGATACTAAACCAACGATTGTATCCGATTAAGAATGGAAAAATTTGGATCAGAAGGAAAAAAGCACAATATGATTAGATATATTTCCTCAACTTATACAGATGTGTTTGTTTGTTTCGCCCTCTTACCAAAATACGATTGGATATATTTTCCTCATCTATAAATTATACAGATGTGTATAGACCTGTGTCAATTCCATCACTAGTTAAGTCTGTGTAGTATGTATAATTTATAGATTACTTATCAAGGAATACATGGATATATTTCCTCAAGAATAAATCTGGATTCATTGATAGGTTTAAAGAATTTAAGGCTCTAGTGGTAAACCAAACAAAGAAGAAGATAAAGGTGCCAAGGACAAATAACGGTGGAGAGTTTTGCAAGAAGGAATTTGAAGAGTTCTGTAAGAAGTGTGGTATAACACGGCAAAAGACTACTCCATACACACATGAGGAAAATGGAGTTGCAGAAAGAATGAATAAGATGTTGATGGAAAGGGCAAGAAGCATGCTCAGTGGTGCTGGGTTAGGATAGGAATTTTGGGCAGAGGTGGTGGAGATGCATGTTACCTGGTCAACATATCACCTTCATCAATGTTAGAGGATAAGACTCCACAAGAGGTATGGACTAGTAAGAAACATTCTCTTTCACATCTGAGGGTATTTTGATGTGATGCATATGTACATGTTCCAAAGGAGAAAATAAGAAAGTTGGATAGTAAATATGAAAAGTGCATCTTTATTGGTTATAAGGATGGTTTAAAAGGTTATAAGCTTTGGAACCCAATAATAAAGAAGGTTGTGTACAATCGAGATGTGGTGTTTAGAGAGGTGAAAGATGTTATTAAACATGAAGTCCTACCAAACGAACCTGAGAAGATAGAGTTTGAGCTAAAGGAGGAAGAATCAGACTCTACATCAGAAGAGAAATCAAAAGATGAAGAGTCACGAACTCTGATTGTGAGAAGATCAGTTTAAGAAATAAGGCAACTAGAAAGATACATTCCATCTTCTTTCTGTTCAAAATTTTCTTTATCTATTACTGATGATGATCCCAAAACTGTGAAGGAAGAAGTAGATTCAGAGGATGGCAAACTCTAGAAAGAGGCCATGGTTGATGAAATGGCATATTTGCACAAAAATGAGGCTTGGGATCTGGTGGAGTTGTTGGGTGGAAGGAAACCTATTGGAAACAAATGGGTGTTCAAGAAGAAGACGAATGCATAAAGAAAGGTGGAGAAATAAAAATCTCGGTTGGTAGAAAAAGGTCATTCCCAACTGCCAGGAATTGATTTTAGTGATATTTTTTCTCCTGTTGCCAAGGTAGCTTCTATTAGATTACTTTTATTTGCGCTGTTGCTTTTGATTTTGAGGTAGAATAGATGGATGTGAATACAACATTTCTTAACGGGGATCTGTAAGAAGAGATATACATGAAGAAACCTGAAGGCTTTGCGGTGAAGGGTAAGAAAGAATTGGTATGCAAGTTAAAAAAGCCTTTGTGTGTGTTAAAAAAATAACAAGGACGTGGTATCAAAAATTTGATACATTTATACGGGTGGCTTCACCAAAAGCAAAGCAGATCAGTGTGTGTATTTTAAATTAATTGGTGACCGTGTTATTTATCTGGTCTTGTATGTGGATGATATGTTGCTGGTTGGAAATGACAAAGAAATTATCCAAGATTTGAAGACCAAATTGTCCTCCAAATTCGACATGAAAGATCTTGGTGTTGCAAACTATATTTTGGCATGGAAATTAAACGAGATTCGGCGAAGAGGAAGTTCTGGTTAAACTAGAGGAAGTATGTCGAGATAATACTGCAAAGGTTTAATATGCAGGATAGTAAACCGGTGAAGGTTCCTATTCCTGTAGGTGTAAAGTTATCTGCTGAACAGTGTCCCAAGACACAAGAAGAGGAAGAGGACATGTCTTGTGTTCCATATTCAAGTGCAGTCGGTAGCCTGATGTATGCGATGGTCTGTACTAGACCAGACATTGCACATGCAGTGGGAGTATTGAACAGGTTTATGTCAAAGTTACCAGGGAAGGAGCATTGGACAACAGTGAAGCAGGTTTTCAGGTATTTGAGTGGAAGTAATGATTATGGTTTGTGCTACCAAGGAAGACTAGGATTGGACAAAGTTTTGGACATCCATGGATTTGTTGATGCAGACTGGGCTAGAGATATGGATCAGAGAAGATCTACAAGTGGATATTTGTTTAACCTATTTGGAGTTGCAGTCAGTTGGCTGAGTAAAGGACAATTTGTAGTGGCACTTTCAACTACAGAGGCAAAAGACATGACAACCACTCATGCAAGTAAGAAGTAGTTTGGTTGCAAAGATTGTGTTCAAGTATGGGGTTAGTTCAGCGAGATATAAGGATAGACAGTGACAGCCAAAGTGAAATTTTCTTGGAAAAGAACCTTGCTTATCATTCAAAGACAAAGCACATTGATGTTCAGTATCACTTTGTGAGGGATATGGTAGAAGACAAAAAGGTGTTGTTGGTAAAGGTTGACACTTTGAAGAAAACTGCAGATGCATTGACAAAGTTTGTGAGCACTGAGAAGTTCTCTTGGTGTAGAGGAACAATGGGCATTGCATCAATGACTAAGCTCTCTTTTGGAAAGAAAACAATAAGTGGGAGAATGTGCCGTGTGTGTTATATTCTTTCCATGACTAGCCCACTCACAGGGGTGGGGGTAGCATACCTTGTACGTTGCACCGGGGATCACGGGGGGGTGAATACCCCCCCTGTTGGGGGTTAAGTCGAGGGGTAGTAGCCCCCCTACACGGGGTCCAGGGCAGCACCCCGAGAATTTTTTTTTGGACCCTATATTAGGTGGACAAACCTACCTATGGTTTCGTGCGTGGATTTTGCACATGTTTTTGGGTGCGATGGTTTTCGGTCCGTGGTATTTTGTAGATCCGGTCAAGGGAACTATGGTATTTTGTAGATCCATGGTTATGTTCTAGTCTAGGGTTAATGTGTGCTTCAACATGTATATATATGTTTTGTAACATTGAAAGGAACATAATGAAAAATCAATCTGGTAGTCTCGATTCCGGGATCCAGGGGAAAATCTATGTGTATATTTGTTTTATGTGTTATGCTCTCGCCATTGTTTATTTTCTGTTTTTAAAATTAGTATGTAGGTAATTTATGTATGGGGTTAAAACCTATAGTGATTAGGGCTACTCCTTGTGGTCTTATCATGAGAACTTAAAGTTGATCTAGAACTTTTTAGGAAACTATTCCATAAAAAGTATTTGGTCTCTTTCTAATGGTTGGTGACCTACAAGTTATTTTAACAATCATGACTTAGTGTGACAATCTATTGATTCTTATATTGGAACATTGACTTTACACTTAAAAAATAAGTATCATGACCTTGACCTATACACAAATACCTAATAGTGTATGATCAAATTACAGTTAAGATTGTCATAGTATTTTGACCTACCCTCTTTTAGAGGGAACCTAGAGTGTGTGTCAAGCTTGCATGTCATAATTGTATCATGCAGAGTTTACCTGGCACAAGTTTTGTGGATCTAAGCAGCCAGATACCAGTTGGAATTCAAGAGGGAACAATACTACAAAGTGGGAAAGAGGTTTTGTATTTAACATGCCTTTCACATTATGGTTGGAGTCAGTTTGTTCGCAAGACGCTAGATATCCCAACTTCCTTTTTATGACTAAGAGTAATATTGAATTCTTCTACATATTCCTCGCTCAATTGTCATTAAGCGATGGGTTTTCTCAGAAGTTCTTTACATCTATAAACTTTACCAGAGTTGTTATTGAGTCTTTGGATGTTGTTATCTTTTCAAAGAACATAGGTACAAGAAGACGAGAAATAATATGCCCAACTAATTTCAAGTTATCTTCCTACGAATAGGGTGTTCCCTTCCATAAACCTGACAACTCGCTCTGCTTCTTTCTAGTGAACAAATTTGGGACCTTTCATGAATTGTGAGACAATTTCAACCCCATAACTATTAGTTTCTTATTTAAATTTATACCCTCTAGATTAGAACCTGCACAAGGAGAATTCCATTCCCATTTCAAAAGAACCTGTAATCGACTTATACCATGCTATTTAATATTTTATGTATTTCTTTGCATCCTTGGCCTGTGACATAAAGACGCAACAGGATACCTTGCATTTTCTATACTAACACTCCTAAACAATAATAAAGTATGCCCAAATCTATCATTTCAAATGATCTATGCATCTCACCTTTTGGTTTTTCAATTATCGAAGTTGTTACCTATATTGATGAGATCATCGAAAACCAAGGCCACAATGACAATATCTATTAGAGTTTTATCCTTGTTTCACTAAAGGTGTTTTTTCTTCAACAAAACTACAATACATTGCAGTTTCCATTCAGTAGAGAAGTGTATCGAGTAGTAGCCTTGGTCTGTGTGAAAATGGGTTGAATTCACAATAGACTTTATCTATTGCTTTGAAGGTGTTTCTCCTTCAATAGTACTTCATCTCAACAACTCCTTTCAATCTACACCTTCAGCAGATGCATACAACCTTGGGGTACATGCTATAGATTCTAGTTTTGCTGTGAGGGTATAGCAACGATGAAAAAATCACATCGATTTTAGGCATTTTATTGTTGTTGTATGAAAGCATGCTTGTCTAGTGTTTCCCAAACTTATATAGAGCCATATTTATTATAATTTTATAGTTTGACTTAGATGCTCACTTTTATTAACTTAGGTGTTTTTCTTAATACTATTTTAAGAAAAGTGCACAGTAGAGAAGGGTTCTATATTTTGAGCAAGGGACACTCTTTTAGGTAGGAGGTACTCTATTCTAGGGAGCTTCTATTATGCATGTTAGGTGCTTTATCCTAGACATAGTTCCAAGTCCTTGCCTCCTTGACAAAGTCCCTGCCAGACAAGATACCAGTGGATAGAGTTCCAAGTCCCTAAATTTTCCAAAAACCCACCTGAGCCTAGCTATCTAGCCTAAAATCCTTTATATTCCAATCATCTCTTGGTTGTGATTTCATAGAGAGAGCCCTTTCTGGTTTCATAGGGCTAGCTACCAAACTAAAATCTTGTTCTGTGGTTACCTCCGTCGATCTCCTCATCAGCCTGGGACATTATGGAGGATAACAGAGGGCATGCCAACTAGGGAGTTCCAAGGTGTTCTAGTGAATGTAAGGTTCCCAAGTCATAGAAAAATGTAATGCTAGTTGTGAGGTCATGACTGCCAAGGTGTGTTAGGGAATGCTAGGGCATGCTAAGATGTGCCAGATAGTACGAAGACATGTCAAACAATCTAAGATTTTCCAAGTGCTAAGGCATGCCAAGATGTACAAGAGTTCCAAGTCCCTACCTCTTCTTCTTCCATATTGTATCGACTTATGAAATTTCCTTCGCAATATTTGGTGCATTTGATAATTATAGGTCATTTATAGGTTATAAAAGTCTTCAAAGTTTCACTTTGAATTGAATATGCAATTGAACATATTGATTCTCTTATACATAACTATTTTTCCCTCCACCCATTTTTCATAACTTCAATAACCATTAGGTAGGGACCTACAACTTTGATGTCGCTTTGATTTTTTAGTAAAATATTGCCAAGACTTTAATTTATTGAAAGTTGTAGAATTTACAATTTATGAAGTTTCAAGGTCTAAGTTTTAAAAATATAATTCTTTAAAGGGTGCTAGCTCAATGGAAGAGCACCTGCTTTACAAGCAGGAGGTTGGTGGTTTGATTCCATAGTGCCTTGGCATCCATATGGAATGGAAATGATCAATTTTTGGTGACGAAGGCTCTTTTGACCATCGCTAATGAGCTTTGGTGACATTTTTCGGCTAGGCTCACCAAAAATATGAAATGGTGACGGTCAACAAATGCCACCATATATACGCATCAATAGTGATGATCCTCAAAGGTCTGTAACCATAAATCGTTGTTGTTAATATGAAATGATGACGGTTGTTGTCTGTCATTATAGTCATTATTCGTGACAGACCTTGAATGTCACCACAACACCTATACTTCTAGTAATGCGGCTTTTGGTGACGGTCAATGAACGTTACCATATATATGCACCAATAGTGACGACCATTAAAGATCCATCACAATAAATCATTATTGTTCATATGAAATGGTGATGGTCACTATCCGTCATTATAATCAATATTTGTGGCGGACCTTGAATGTCACCATAACACCTATACTTCTGGCGACACCACTTTTGGTAACATTTAATTTTTGGTCACTGAGGCTATGGTCTATCACCATTGCTCATATGCAATGGTGACGATCGCTATTCGTCATTATAAATCATTATTGGTGACAAAATTTGAATTTCACTACAACACCTATACTTTTGGCGATGCTACCTTTGGTGACATTTAGTTTTTGGTGAAGGAGGTTGTGGTCCATCACCATTGCTCATATGAAATGGTGACGGTCACTATTTGTCATTATAAATCATTATTGGTGACAAAATTTTTATGTCAGTACACCACCTATACTTTTGGTGACGCCATCTTTGGTGACGTTCATTTTTTGGTGATGAATGCACTTTTGACCATCACCATTGAACTTATGGTGACATTTTTCGCCCTTCACCAATGTCATTTTTCCTTGTAGTGGGGACATATAAACTTCAACAATTTGGTCAAGATCAACAAAAATGAAGCAGTTAGAGAAATGCAGAAAATTTCGAAACCTTCCAATACAACATGTGAATCTTGTCGGCACGGAAAACATACAAAATTCGAATTCAAGAAAAAGGAACACTTTGCATCACGTCCATTGGAATTAATACATACTGATCTATGTGGTCCTATGAGAATAAAAGGCTTAGATGGCGAATTATAATGTATTCTAATGACATATGATTACACCAGAATGACAGCGGTCGGTTTCCAGAAGAAAACATCTGAGGCGTTCAAGTGTTTCAAAATCTACAAGGAATTGGTCTGAAATGAAACTGATTTGAAGATCAAATGTCTGAGATCAAATAATGGCGAAGAATTCACATCCAAAGCATTTCAACAATATTGTGACAAAAATGGAATAAAAAGGAAATTCTCAACAACAAAAACACCATAGCAGAATGGAGTTTCTAAAAGGAAAAACAAAACCATACAATAAATGGCTAGAACTAGACGATGAATTTTGGGTTCAAGCAATTGATACTGCTGTATTCATCTTAAACAGAGGCCTGCTTAGGAACAACTGTAACATGACGCTTTAAGAACTATGTAAAGGAAGATTGACTAACATCAAATACTTCAAAATATTTGGAAGTAAATGTTACATCAAAAGAGAAGACCAAAAATTGTGAAATTCGATTTCCGTGTTGACGAAGGTATTTTCGTTTGTTATTTGCACAAAAGAAAGGCTTATATATGCTACAATATAAGGCGAAAACAAATAGTTGAAAGCATAAATTACTTCCGAATAAAATGGTGTTCTAAAAGATACCAATGAGATCATCTCTCCAAGAAAATATGAGGGGCTTGAGGTACAATCTTTGAAGGAGGAAGAAGAAGCTCCAGAAAAAGACCAACCAAATAAGGAAACAATAGTCAACCAAGAGGAAATAAGAAATGATCAACATGATGTACAAGAAACTTGTCCAAAAGTTTTAAAAGAATGGTGTCAAAAGAATCATTCATCAAATACAATCACCGAAGACATAAATGAAGGAGTTAGAACCAGAAGAAGTCGAAAAATTTGTTCATCATAGCAAGCCCATCTTGCTCTATTAGCGACTTGTGAGCCTAGCAATTTTGAGGAAGCTAGTCAAAATAAACATTTGGTAGTAGCTATGGATGAAGAATTGGATCAAATTGAGAAGAATGAAACTTGGGAATTTGTTCCATGACCAAAGGATAAATTTTTTATCCTTTGGAACTAAATGGGTCTTCAAAAACAAATTAAATGAGGATGGACATGTTACAAGTTACAAGGCAATATTAGTCTGCAAAGGATATGCACAGGTTGAAGGAATCAATTTTGAAGAAAATTTTCTCCCTTTTCCAGAATGGAAGCTATCAAGATGTTTCTTGCTTATGCTTACTTGTGAAAAATCAAGGCGATCTACCAAATGGATGTTAAGTTAGCTTTTCTAAATGGTGAATTGGAGGAAGAAGTTTACATTGAACAACCTGAAGGTTTTTTTCTCTTTGAAAAATAAGGCTACATCTACATATTAAAGAAGGCTCTATACGGTCTCAAGCAAGATCCTATGGCTTGGTATACTCATCTTTGACGAATATCTACATCAACAGAGATTCAAGAAAGGAAGTGCTGACAACAATCTTTATGTGAAAGTGGATTGAAATAACCTAACAATTATCGAAGTATATGTGGATGATATAATATTTGGAAGCAGTGGTGATAGGTTAAGTAAAGACACTTCCACAAAATTCAAATTGAGTTTGAAATGTCTATGCTTGGTGAACTGATATACTTTTTAGGGCTTTAGATTTCTCAACAGGATAAAGGAATATTCATATATGAAACCAAGTACATCAAAGAAATTCTCAAGAAATTCTAGATGGAATATTGCAAGCCAGTCCTTACCCCCATGGTAACAGGTTGCAAGTTAAGCTTAGAAGATCATGAAAGGATGAGGACCAAAGGTTGTATAGACCAATGATTAGTAGTCTCCTATATGTGACAACCTCCCGACCAGATGTGATGCAAGCAGTTAGACAAGTAACACGATTCCAAGCAGCACTAAAAGAATTTCATATCATTGTCATCAAAATAATTCTTCGATATATTAAGGGCACAAAGGAATATAGTCTTTGGTATCCCAAAGGAAATGATTTGGTCATCCAAGCTTATACAAATGTAGATTGGGCAATAAGTTTTGATGATCGTAAGAGTACCAATGGATCAACGTTCTACCTAGGTAGTTGCCTTATCTCATGGTTAAGTAAAAATCAGTCTTCAATCTCGTTATCCACAATGGAAGAAGAATACATCGTGGCAACAACTTGTTGTACTCAAGTTCTCTAGATGAAGCAAAACTTGAAAAATATTCAAGTTAAGTTTGATGAGCCTATTCCCATCTTCTGTGATAACACTAGTGCAATTAGTGTCTCCAAAAATCCTATATACATGTCCGTAGGATGACAATTTGTCAGGGGACTCACCCTTTTCCACTAGTGACAAAGGGGGAGAGAAGGCAGTAGGAAGAGGTGTCATGATCACAGGGGGAGGACTTGTGTTTCCATCGATGCCAAAGGAGGAGATTGTTGATCAGTGGTTGTCATTGATGTCAACCCAAGCAACACTAGGGGCTACCCCGACCTTGCATGGGCATTTTGACTACAACTTAATCTATTCTAAGTCAAGGATCTTCTAGATGGATTCTACTCATCGAGATGCTTCTGTTGATATATGGCACCATGTAATTTTTCATGGTTTGAGAGATATTCATGTTTAAAGTTAGTAAACCTATATTGTGGGCTAAAACCCTATGGGGTTGTGGCATGGCACTCATAATTGGTTGTGGTAATTGAATATTCAATAATTAATTATAATTTTATTTCTCCTAAAATCTCTCCAACGTTCACTTTTTGGGGACCCTCTCAACTAAAGAAATTCATATAAATATTAACCCTCATAAACTCCTCTAGTAGGGATTTTGTGGCTTCAAATAGGTCATCGTGAAATTTTCATTATAAAGTTTTTTATGCGAAGCTTCAGAAGCTGAAATTAAAACCCTTTTGATATGAATTCTCAATGAACCTCTCTACCGAATTTCAAATCTTGGTTCACCATATTTTCGGAGATTTGATCTGAGGAAGTTAGGATTTTTCCAAGCTCCTGAATTCCATGTCAAACAGGTGATGTTGGGAAAATTATCATAACGTTATCTCTGACCATTGGATTCAAATTGAGTAAATAGGTAAATAAAGAGGACAAAATTTATCTTACTGGGTATAATTTTCAGGGCCGAAGGTTGCAACAGTGACAAATGGCACTTCTTACAAGTTCGCTCTACATAACTAGTCTATAATTAGGCCATCGTGGGAGATTGGGCATAAATATTTCTTGAAGAATCCAATCTTGATCAGAACTGTGGGGATGGAAATAAGACTTAAAGGGCTACCAAAGGATGACATTACCACCATTGAAATCTGAAATTACATAGATACACTAGATTCAATATCGAGCTCCTAAAAGGCAAGAAAAAACATGCATTCAAGGATCACTGTAGTAAGGACCACACATCAACAGTCAAGGGTAAGTGTCCTACAACAAGGTATGTACGATTAGTGATTACATTTTAATCTTGAGTATCATCTCTAAAATATGTTTTTTCAGGACAACATAAGTATATACAGGGTGTTGGTTATATCTCTATGTGTCTATATGTCACAGTTAGTTTTGATACCAAATTTCAGATGTCCTATTCTTGATACTACACATTTGATGCTACACCATGTCTGCTAAATCTATATGATGTTGTAAGTTCATGTTACTTGTCTTGTCATATTTGATAGAATGGTCTCTGTTGTTTTACTTAGAACTTGGTCCATCACAAGTTTAGGGTCTGTCATAAGTTTTTATTGTATATATATTTAGGTCAGTTTTGGATATCGCCTTGCATAGAGTCCAAGCCTATATCAAGAGTGGGAGTCTTTGTCTACTGCTGCAACAAGTCAACAAAAAAAGTGACAAGCACACTTTAGGTACACATTGTGATTTTAATTTGTGTTTATTCATTATTATGCACTTACATGTGTTTTGCAAGCAGAGTTAAGTTGAAGGGTATTTTGTTTTGTGTAGGGATTAGTTTCGCTGGGAAAATTTTGCTTGCAGGTAGAAGAAGATTCAAGTACAACATCAAGCAAGAATTCAAGAGTAGAAGTATGAAATCAAAGAAAGCATTACAGTGTGACATCCTTGAAGATATGACAATCATCCAAATATCGTGAATTATTGTTAAGGCCAAGAGTCATCATTGTAAAGTTGTAAACGAGTCATTCATAAAAGAGTCATAATTGTAAAAGAGTCATTTGTAAAAGAGTCATCATTGTAAAGATTGTAAAAGAGTCATTTGTGAAAGAGTCATTCTTCTTAGAGTCGAAGAGGCAATGTTGGGAGGTATAGGAGTCACTGTTGGGATGATGTCATGGTTGGGTTGTAGGTCATAGAGTGATTGGGTATTTGGTCAAGTGCACAAAATCATTGTACATATTATTGTATTGTGGATTGTTGTACCTGGTTTGGGAATCCAAAACCTTGTCTTATTTAAGTCATTATAGGGTGGCAGGGAGGTGCTAGGCAGGTGTATGAGGTTGCCTACCGATTGGGGCCTATGAACACTTCAGGGTGGTAGGGCGAGTTGTGGCTCACTAGGGTGTTGGGGCATCCATTCAGTTGATTACTGAAGAAACCAGGGCATTGGGGCATCCTTCCAGTGGGAGTTGGAGAAGAATGTTTTTCTAGAATTCTAGGAAGCTATTGCTTTCATTTCAGTTGGGGCTGAAGATTAAAGAATTTATTAGAAAAGCGTTCAATGGTTTCTGACCCAGAGGGGGTTTTCCACCTAAAATTCTTATTCCTATTGTGTTATTTTATTTATTGTTATTATTGTATAAACATTAATAATAATTTATGATCATTAATGCTCTAGAAATATTTAAAAGTGTTAATTTCTAAGGAATATTGATTCAACCCCCCCAGTATTTCCAACGATTGTTATTAGAGCTTGATTCCTTCAATAATAGTCTAACAACTGGAAGGAGATAATGGAGTATACTAAGAATAGAGTTCCTTTGTTCAATGGAAATAACTATGCACTTTGGAGTGGAAGAACGCAGGTTCATTTGCTGGCGCAAGGATACAAAGTATGGGAAATCGTTGACAAAGGCTTCACATCGACCCAGGATGAACAAGGTAAGAAAAATACAGTATATGATGCAAAGGATAAAGATATTATTACCAGTGGGCTTATAGAATCTATTTATCTTAAGGTATTAAGTTGAAAAATTTCTAACGAGGTATTGGGAAAGCTTGAAAATATATATGCAAGTGACTCAAAGGTGAAAGAAGCAAAGCTTCAAATTTTCAGAGGAAAATTTGAGCAACTCAAAATGAGAGAAGATGAAGATATTTTTGCATACTTTCAGTGTGTTTATGAAACAACAAATACATTGGAAGGTTTGGGAGAACTTGTTGAAACAAAAATTGTTGTCTAAAAGATCCTCAGAACCTTGCCTGTAAGATTCAACCCTAAGGTGTTTATTTTGGAAGATAGATCGAATCTGACCAAGCCCAACATAGATTAATTGCATGGAATTCTTACAGCATATGAAATGAGGATTGGAGAAGAGGATGGAAATCTTACTTAGCAACAAAATTTTCCGCATCTAAGAAGAATAGTAAGGACAAGCAGACTCTGAAAGAAAAAACTTGCAGGATGAGGAAAAGGAATAATATGAAGAAGAATTCTTAGATAAAAATTTTTCCTACTTCATGCGGAAAATGAGAATAGGTACGGGATAATTGAAAGGTAAACTTCCATTAATATGTTTTTATTGTGGTGAGGTTGGGAATTTTGTAGCCAAATGTAAAAAAAATGAGGGTGTTACGAAAGGGAAGAAACGTCCTAAGAAGTTCAACAAGCAAGGTAAGAAGAAATGGTTTAAGAAAAGTTTCTTCTCCAAAGAAGATAGTTCCTCATCAAATGAAGATAGTGATAACGAAGAAGAATTAAATAGAAGAGTATTATTTATGGGCAAGCACAATAAACAAGAGGCACTTGATGAAGAAGGAGATGAAGAAGAAGAAGTGACTGAAGTAAAATTTCAAAACAAAGTAATCAAGATTATCAAAGAGCTCAAGGCCGAAAAGAAGCATGTTAACACTCTTGAAGATGAATTGAAGATGGAAAGGGAACATGTCCTCAATCTTAAAATCAAGGTTGAAGAATACAAATGAATTGAAGAATCACTCAAGAAAGAAGTAGAGGAAAGAAACAAGGAGAGAGAAGAATTGGAAGTTGAAATAGTTTCTCTGCGAAAGGATTCAGTAAAAAGTGGAAAAATTCTTCAAGACTACACCAAAATTTCAAAGGCTTTGGACGAACTCATCAGCAACCATCGATCATATAGTGACAAGACTAGTCTTGGTTACAAAGAAAAATTTGAAAAGGAGTCAAGTCCTTCTATGACAACCAAAGAAGATGGATATGCAAAAAGGCTAGATCCCCTAGCTAGATCAAGAGATCAAGACTTGCAGGAAGAACCTTGGAAGATAGTTCCTCGAAGAAGATTTCCTCCCAGGTATCAACCGATATTTTATGGTCATTGTTATTCATGTGGAAGGTTTAGACATAGAGCTGTAGAATGTCGTATGTATTAAAATTATTCCATGAGATATTTCAGAAATGGATATTCCATAAATCAGCAAGGTATCAACATATTTGATTATCTGAGAGATGATGTTGAATGTTACAATTGTAACAATTTTGGACACCTGGCTAAAGATTGCAGACTTGGAAGCTTTCCAAAGGAGTTCACACAAAATTGAAATGAACAAATATGGAAAAAGAAGACTGAAAGGTGTGCTCTCTCTCTCAAGGCTCAAAGAAACAAAAATGTGTGGTATGTTGATAGCGGTTTCTCAACGCATATGACTGGAGATAAAAGTAAATTCATATCCCTGGAAGAAAAGAGGGATGGAACATTGTCTTTTGGAAATGACGGGGCTTCAAATGTCATAGGAACATGTACAATCACTCTTGGAAGCAAGGATGCATTACCAAAGGATGTACTGCTGGTTGAAAGTATGAATCACAATTTTCTCAGTGTTGGACAAATATGTGATCAAGGGCACACGATGCTATTCAACTCGAAGAAATGTGAAATCAGGAAAGGCAAGTTGCGTAAAATTGTGGCTACAACAAGCAGAGCTCCAAATGACATATACATTTTGGATGAGACACCTAAAGGGTATTTCTTGGAAAAAGAAGATGAGAGTTGGTTATGGCATAAACGAATGGGACATATAAATTTTGACAATTTGGTCAAGTTATAAGAAGTGCTTCGGCGTAAATCACATGACAAAGACATTTGTCGACGCGTTTCGAACCAACTAGTGTGGTTCATCGTCAGGACAAGTTGAAGAGACAGACCTGGCTTAGCATATTAAATAGACTGAGCAGAGACTCCAACAGCTACCTAACGGCTATTTTTGACCCCAGGACCCAGGCCAAAAATTATATTAATAAATTTAATATTATTTTTATTTTTATAATATTAAGATTAATAATATTATTTTATTTCTAGAAATAAACAAAATTAGGTACCATGAATAATATCATAAATAATTCATTTAATTAAATAGTTTTATGTTGTTAATAGAATAATACTAATGGTTATTGAAAATTATTATTTGCGTGAATGAATTCTATTAAAGAATTAAATTGGGTTACATAAATAAAATCTATTCTTATTCCAAAAATAATAATAATAGGATTTTAGGATTAAATAATCTTAAATGAATAAATATATAATTTTAACGGTAATAAGTTATTAAAATTATTAACTAACTATATAAATGAATTATTTATTAAAGGTATGTTATTTTTGTTTATAAAATTATACTAATTACTGCTTGATAATGAATATTATCTGTTTATCAATTATTAAAATTTACTAATTAATAATACTAATCTAAAGGTAAGTTTGTAAGGTAAAAGAGATTGTTTATTAATAATTTATTTCTTATTGAGTATATATATATGCGGTATTATTATAATCATATTAAAGAAAAATATTTAGAAAAGCCATACTTAATTCTGTTAGTTAAAAGAGCTGAATAAAAATAACTAAAATGTAGTAATCCCACCTATAAATAAGAATAACAATAACATAATTATCATGATTTATATATACCAATAATTATGACCTTATGAAATAAATAATTAACTACTAAAACAGGCAAAGGACCCTCGTCAATTAGAAAGTCATACTTCTACATAAAATCAAAATTAGATTAATACCTAAAATCATGTTACTAATGATCATAAATAAATACAGGAGGGACATAATATCCAGTTCAGAATATGAAGCTGCCAGCAATATAAAATTATATATTCGAAAAGAATAAGAAATCCGAACAAAAAGAAAGCACCCTGAATGTACAAAGGGGAAAGGAAGAAACCCTAAGAGGACAGGGCAGGGATCCAACTCCTACTTACCTTCCAACCATCATCTATGTTGAGATTGTTGGGTCTACGCTCAATTTCAATAGCTTCCCTTAACTTGCGATGATGGAACCGATCCACCCTGGCAATGACTTTGGCCTCCTCAATGCAGACATGATGCTTAGTCTTGTCCACATGCTCTGCTAAGGCTGAGGACTTTGTTCTTCCATGCTTCAGGTCTGCTGCATGTTCGCAAATTCTCTGCTGGATGGAGCGCCATGTTTCCCCTATATAGGGTGTCCCACAAGAGCAAGGAATCAGATACACACCCTTCATGTCTTTGGGGTTAACAGGATCCTTCACCGACCGCAGGGAATTACGTATGGTTCTGAGGGGCCTGAAGGTAGAGGGAACCTCAAACTTTCTAAGGATCCAAGCTATCTTGTCCGTGGTCCCTTGGATATACGGCAGATGGACACCTAGATGGCGTTCCTTAGGCTCTTTCTTAATCAACGCATTTTTAGAGGCTTTCAGGAAAGCCTTCCGCCCTAGGTGCCTACTATATCTGTTTTCTACAAAGACATCAAGGAGGTGGGATCTCTCTCCGTCCAGGCTCTCATTATCCAAAATCCTGAGGGCACGCGTAGCTAGGGTATTAAGAACACCCATCTTCTGAGCTGGGAAATGATGGGAATCGGCGTGAAGATAATGCTCTGTGTGTGTTTTCTTACGGTACACCGCGTGGGAGAGAGAGCCGTCCTTCTTCCTATAAATAAGAATATCTAGGAAAGGGAGGCTGCCATTGACCTCTTTTTCCATGGTGAACTTGATAGCCGAGGACTGGCCATTGAGGTGATCCAGGAAACGATCAAGCTCCTCGTGGCCATGGCTACTAGTTTTCGAAAAATAATATTTAAATAATGATATTAGTTTATTAATTTATTAAAAATATTAATATGTAACGGATAGTTTTTGAAAAATAATATTTAAATTAAGTTATTAAAACCAAATATTATTAGTTTTTGAAAAATAATATTTAAAATGTGATATTAGTTTATTACTTTATTAAAAACAAATAATAATAAGTAACTGCTATATTAAACCACTAGTTTCTCATAAATAATATTTAAATTAATTGATTAAAAAGAAAAAACTTTAAAGAAGTTGAGTCAAAAATTATAAAAACGAGTCAAGATCCTAATAGAGACAAGATCATTTGATAAATAATTAATGGAAATAAAATAAATTAAATTAAAAATAATTAATGGAAAAATAAATAAAATAAAACAAAAATATACACAAGTCAAAAGAAATATATAAATTAAATAAATAGAAAAGGTTATTATATATATATATATATATTATATATATATCCAAATAAAAGTAATCAATAAATAAAACGGGGTCAACAATAAAATATGGGCCAAAAAATTTTCTTATGTGGTTTCTACCGAAAGACTTTGCTTAAAACCTTATAATTACGAAATATTTAATATGTATATTTTGCGAGTGTCGAATTTTAGGTAATACTCCCTTTCTTAAATAATTTAGGTACTTGAACATCTACCATAATTATTTAATAAGTATACTAGTGCAAGGCATGTGATGTATGCATATGTAACTATCATATGCATACATTGTATACATGTTAATACCCTTTTGCCTATAAACCAAAATGGGTCATTACATACTTCCTTCCTTCAGAAAACTTATCGGTAATTGTTTTAATGACTAGTGTGACCATGTAAGAATTGTGTTTTGTGATTGAGTTTTCATGTATAATTGTGCAGGCACTTCAAAATTTATATTTTGAATACTTATTGATAAGTTTATAATTTTAATAGTGAAGCCCAACCCCAACGAAGCACTCAAGCTATTCTAGAATTACCCTTTCTTTCCTAATCTCTTCCTTTCCAATCCTATCCGTCCTCTACTGGAATATGCCATGGCATCAGCTATACTGATCTGGCCATTCACAAACCTCAAGGCTGATAACGCCGACTACATCGACCTAATTTTCCAATAGGCATATGGAAGTAATCATCACACGTCTAGGGGAGCGTGACTTGCACAGTCCTCTCATGACTCTAGGTTTTGGAGGATAAAGGTGGGCCATACCTCCACCCCTCCTAGTGGGACCAGGGTCAACACTCTATCATGGAATCTCATTGACCATCAATGTGTTCTTGGAGATTGTCATCACGTGGTCATTTTGATAACGATGCTATATGCAATGTAAACACTTGTCCATACATTATAACCTGAGTACCCTGATACGTAGATTCGGGATTCGTCGGATACGGAGATTCGAGTGTCGGATTCAAACATGTTGACCCCCCAAAACAAGACATGTTGGATACGTTTTATATATATATATATATTAAAAATTAAATATTTCTTACAAAAATTCTCATTAATGATACAAATCCATTGATTTGAAACATAGATCTTCATCTAGATGTAAGTTTTACTGCTTACAAAGTAAGTTAGTGACATTATAGCAGTGTGGAAAAAGTCGGGAATAAATCCCGATTTTTTGATTTTTTTGGCTAGCCGATTAAATCCCGATTTTTTGATTTTTTTGGCTGGCCGTTTAATTTTGCCGACTTTTTCCCGACTTTTTCGAAAAACTCCCGACTTTAACGACTTTTTCAACTTTTGGACCCTTGCCGATTTAATCCCGACTTCGACTTTTTCCACATTGCATTATAGCATGCATAGTACATACAAAACTCAAACACATGTCACATAAATAATAAATCAATGAATCATAAATTATAAATTCATAAATCATAAATCATAATACATATTCAATTCATCAATGACCCAATAGAAAAAAGACAAGATAGTAGGATAAAGACACTGATAGTTGTAGTTTTCTCATTAAGTCATCAAAATCAAAATGTGTTACATAGGTAGTGCAATTCCAATGGCAAATAGAAAGAGAAAATACAAAACAACTACAAGTATAAAAGCCTCAAGGCAGTAGGTAGCCCGTGACTCATGAGTCATCAATCCTCGAGTCATCATCAAAATCAGCATCATTGTCCTCATCATCATGGTCACCACTGCTCGCCTCTGCATCCTCCTCCTCCCATGTATCCAAAGTCGTCCTTGCATCTACTGGTGTGGAGAATGACGCCTCTACAGTATCACCATCATCAAATCTAACAGGGTCTAGCACTGGATCATTGAGATCCATGTTGGCCAATGCCAACTCAACATTGTTGTCCAGACACATATCATCAAGAAAGACATGCCACATCTTTGTCTTTCCCTTCAACCACTCTTCCCTTTGTCTGAAATAAGACGAAGGTTGGTGTGCACATACACCATTGTCTCTGCTCTGGACTACTCAAGCATGCTCTTCTTAACACTATACAAATTCCCATATGTGCTCCAATTCCTCTCACAAGAAGAGGATGAAGTCACCTGAGAGAGGAGCCTCATGGCTAACTGTTGTAGAGGGGGGCTTGTTGCCCCATGATTTGCCTGCCAAGAATAGGCTTTTTAGCCCCCCATCTCTAATCACATCATATCCTGCAAATCGACAAGTGCTAGTGGAAAACTCTGCAAAGGCATCCTCCACCTCATCAAGCAATGCTCTATCCTGAAAAACCCGCATGACTACATCTTTCCTCCCCTATGAGATTTCACCATCCATGAGAGGAGGGAACCTGCAGGAAGGTCCACCATTCATCCACTCATGGTTGTAGTATTTTGGGTTCAATGAGTGAGCCAAACAATGTAAAGTTGTGCAATTCCTGTCCCATCAGCTGACAAGAATAATATCTTGTATAGTACCACAGAAGGCCTCTGGTGATGTCTCATACTCGAGGCAATCACTCTGTAGAATAATGTTCCTCATAGACTCAATCATGGAATCCTATCCCTCATAAACCTCTCCTGGGATGGGTTTGTCTGTATCTGCAAATCGAAGCAAAGAAATGATAGGGTCCATGATCTGAATAATTAGATCTACCCCCTCTCACCACACATCATCTAGCATTGTGTCCTTCACTCTTTTAGAGGCTCCTTGGTCTGTCTTTCTCCAAAAAGACCAAAACACTAAAATAACCATGGCCCCAAGAGCGATCTTGACCTCCCTCAACCTCTTCAACATGATGAATGAAAAGGCGAATCGTGTATCTGCAATCTTCAACAATGATAGATTATTGTACTCCTTGTAGATAGTGATGGCATTTGTATGATTTTGTACAAAGTTACGGATATGTCGTGCATCCTCAATAATGTTATCAATCCAAAGCACATTAGAAGCAATGGATTTCAGCGCTAGTTCAATGAATGGACAATGCAAGGTGTCTAAAGCACTTGTGGATATTTAGCTTCCACAATCATGCAAGCAGCCTTGCAAACAGGTGCATTATTTGTAATGATTTGCACACAAGAATCAACACCTACATCTTCAATAACTTTAATAAACAACTCATCCATATATTGTGCATCTTTGTATTCTCCAAGTGTATCCACCACTTTCAAGAAAACAAGACCATTCAAGGAAAACACCATGAAGTTGATGAGTGGGTGTCACGCTGGATCTGTCCATCCATCAGAAACAATGCTAACCCCACGTGTTGGCCATGATGCTTTAATAGGCTCAAGCAATTTTTGCACCTCTTTTTCTGCCTTCGTCAACAATGTGGTTCTAAGCTTCTCTGAACCAGTAGGCACATACCATGATGGAGCCCCGTGAGTTAGAGCTCGGCACATCTCAATAAATAAAAGTGAGCATGCAACATTAAAGGATATGAAGTTTTCATAGAAAAAAAGGAAATGGTGAGATCAAGCTCTTCCCATTTCTCTTTTTTGAAAATCCTGTGCATTGGACCAAGTGAAATTGTTTTTCTTTTTGCTGTTTTTCCCCCACTAGAATTCTCAAATGGAAATTTGTTGCTACCTTTCCTCAAAAATGGAAGGGGGTTATCATTCTTGGCTTTTTTTTATTTTGTAGCCACATTTGTCATACCAACAGTGAACTCTTTTTCCATTTCTTTCTTCTTTTGTAAAGGAACTTGTGTACAAGCTCCAACTCTACAACCTGGTAAAGCCAACAAATAGCCTTTCACACAAAATATGTGCTTGTGAAAGTACTGCGGCAAAAGTTGCATCTCCAATTCACATTGCCTCCCTTCCCCTTGTTGTTTGGCCCATCCTCTCTTGTGGCATATTTCCACAAGGGATATTTCTCAATGTTTCCTTTAGGAGGAAGTCTTCCCTCAACATTACTTGCAGCAGACTCTGATGAAATTGGAGGAGGAGGGGCATTATTCACCTTCCTTTGCCCCCTACCTGCTGCCCTTGATTGACCCATGAATAATGTAAAAAAATAAACAAAGCATGCACAAATTTGTAAAAGAAATGCATATACAAACTGTTGTAATACAAATGCAAAAAAATAGAGAGGAAATGCACTTACCTGTTGCTTGAATCTCCTTGAAAACGCTCCAAACCCTTGACTCCTTGCTCCAAACTCCTCACAGCAAACCCGCAGCTAAACTATTGCAAAAAAAATGACAACAAATGATGAAAAAAAGTCATTTCCACCCTTTATTGGTTGCACGGGTCCCAGAATTCCGGATTCATGTTTGAATTTCGGGACACGATGTGTCTGATCGGGACACTATCCGGAATCGATCGTGTCCCAATCAGACACGACATGTCACGAAATCCGGACATGATTTAGGCCCAAGCGTATCAGATTCTACAGATTCAAACACGTGGCCCTCTAACAGCGATTCTAGTTTCAGAGATTATAACATATGCATCCCTATATTCAAAATAAATTATATTTAAATAACATTTTTTGAGTATTTGACATATGTTGCTATTTACAATATTAATCCTTGTGTTCATATAACGTACTTGGCCATGTCAAACCCATACATGCCATGGTATTCATAGGAAACATAGTGGATATACCACCCAGTTTACCTGAATTCAAACATTTCAACTTAAATTTTTGAAGTCGATAAAAAAAATCAAATTACTTTCACCTCGGCGTGAGCATTTATTTATCTATTTATTTTGTATGGCAATGTGATATCAAATTTCGAGCATAGTAATTTTATTAAATTATATATATATATCGTTTATGTGTCATTCAATTTAATTAATAATATTTATTCAATGGTCTTCATGGAAACATCAATGAATGCATATTAATTTGACGACGAAGGATCTGAAAACTATAACTAACACAAAAAGGAATGCATAAAAATATTTGCGAGTTGCCATCACTAAGTTGCCCGTAACCATTGGTAAACGTATATTAATGTGAAGACGAAGAAACTCAAAGCTATACCATGCATAAAGAAATGTTTTCAATGTAATTCACATCTTTACGATTAAATCTATATACATATAAAATTAAAATTAAGAACTCATTAACCAAAGGGGTGATGGTATCTATTTGGGCAAGTTTGTTATAAGGCTTCTTTTGTATGCAGATAAGTTTGTTATAAGGCTTTTTTTGTATGCAGATGACCTTATTATGCTCGCTAAATCGGCTCTTGGTTTGAAAGAGCACTTACTATCCCTTGAGCATTTTTGTAGAAGTGTGGGAATGCAAGTCAATATCAGCGAAACGAAAGTAGTGGTTTTTTCTAAGAAAAGAAAACATAACCAACATAAGTTTTACTTTGAAGGCAACATTCTAGAAGAAGTTGGGGATTGCAAATATCTCGGAATTGACTTCAACAAAAATCTAAATTGGAATGGTTGTAGAAAGAAAAGAACTTTGGGGGGTTGGAAAGCATTTTATGCTTTTCAAAATAGGTGTAGAGGCAGAGTTATGGGACTAGAAAATCACTCAAACTCTTTTTGGGCTTCTAGCGATTCCGGTGATTCTCTATGGTTGTGAACTATGTGCCAACAATACATCCGACATGCAGTGGAGAGAAATTGAGAAAATTCAGAAGTGTTTGATTACAAACAAATTCAAGATTAAAAGTGCAGTTCCTTATGCTATATTGTTGAGTGCAACACGGACTGCTCCTATTGAAGCAATTGCTATATTGCGAGTCATAAGGTATATAAAAAAAAATTAGCAAATGGAAGAGGGTAGATGGCCTAAGGTTGTTTTTAATAACAGATTGTGCAAGAAAAAAAATACTTGGATGCAGCGAAATAACAAATGGTTTAGTAAATGGGGTATTTGCTTGAACGTGTGTCTCATAAACAACAAAGAGATAAAAGCTTTTGTCATGGGAAAGTTCCACAAGCGTACTTGGGATAAGGAGCTAGGAAGAAAGAAAAAGTACTATATTGAAGTTTTAATCCCACTCATAGTCATCAACCAAAAGCATACATAGAGGCCAATATCTCTTGGAGAGCCAAAATTCTTATTGCTCAGTTAAAGACTAATTCTCATCAACTCTGATATGAAACAGGGCGGTAGAAAAGGCCAAAAGAAGTGTGGGAGGAAAGAATATTCATTTTTTGTTCTTTCGGAAAAGTGGAAATAGAAAAGCATTTCATTTTAGAATATGAGGCCTTCAAAGACAACAGAAAAAATTATGCAAATATGTTGGCAGCTATCTCTAGCGATAATCTATTTAGCGAGGGGTTTGTCGAGAAGCTGGGAGCATTTATTTTGAAGCTTCACAGAAAAATGGCAGAATACATCAAGCAAATGAAGAAGCAATTTGTCCCATAGGCTATCTTTAGTCGTGGACATTAAAATAATTTATTTCTTTCTTTCTTTCACACTTGAAGTAAACATCTTTAAAAACAAAAACTTTTTTTTAACTAAATTAAATAAAATTTCAAACATGAATAAAATAAGATTGCCCTAAAACCTTCCAAATTTTGAAAATATGCTTGTTCTAAACCCTTGTCAAATTTCAAAATCCTACCACATGAATGACAACGTATTTTCCAACTGTCAACCCTAATTTAAAGGTTTTCTACTAAAACAAAGCTCACCAACAAACTTATAAAGACGGCCTTATCTAAGTATGCCTCCCCATGGTGCATAGACATTGCTTATAAAACGTAGTATAGACAATAGCACTGATAAGATTTGAATCCATGTTCTGGTAAGAAACGATCGTCGGTATCGTTGGGGAATAAAATAACTATCTGTCACCTTTATTCAATGCTTTGTCCATGCCTTCTTGTAGTTATTAAAGCAAAATCAAAGATTCAAACAAATTTTCGACAAAGGCGATGAGACAGACAAGGAATAATAAAGGGCTTGATGACCATAATTGAGGTGTTAATTTCTCTACATGGATATAGTTTAAATACACAGTACAGTGTTTACACTATTTTACAAAGACTGGGAGTTGACTGTTGATTTGGGATAGCATCAAACGTGATCTAAGCCTCAAATTTTGCAGGGCGACTTGGACACATGTATTCCAAAGAACCCAGAAAGTGTTTTGGAAAATTCCACCCAACAGTGATTTTATAAAAATAATTAATATTTTTAATGGGGTTCCTAAAGTCTAAACTTAGGAAAATTAAAATTTTAATAGGTATTAACTTCTAGAAAAAACCAAGAATCGAACCAAAACGATCTGAGCCTTTGATTATGATATAATCTAGGTCGTTGGTTGTCCAAGCGAAAGATATAACAAGGGGCTTGACGGTCATTTGGAAAACACACTTAGAAATCGAGGAAGTCGATTTTTCTGAAGAGAGAAGTTCTCAAAAAGAAAATCGATTGAGGAGATTTCTTGCAGCAAAAGGGCAGGGATAGCAGCTTCCGGAGAGAGAGAGATTCTCAACCGGAGAATCATCAGCAGAGAAAGGCATAGAGTGATCTAGTAGCATTGATGCAGGGCCAGAAGGGCCACATAGAAGCAGCGCAGAGGGAGAAAGAGAGTCGAAAATCAGAGAAGAGTCAGTTTTAGCAGCCAGAAGCCGAGGTGTGAGACAGGAAGGCTGAGGGTAGTGACTCTAAGCTACTAATTGACTCCCCAGTTGGGTGATGCAATGCCTGAAAGGGTTGACGCTGGGACAACGTAGAGGCAGCGCAGAGACAGTGCAAGGCCTTCCAGGGGCACCAAATCCAGCAGTCAGAATAGTCGAGATCTTCTACATGATTGTATGAGGTAATCTCACTAAGTTTTCTGCCAGTATTTCTCTTTGTAACTGAATAACCCTATGAGGTATTCAGTGATGTATTTAGAATTTGCTACTACTTAATAATAATAAACCCTCAAAGTTGTTCATCAGTTTTCCCGCATTGGGTTTTTTCGGGGACTATTGTCTTTAAATAAGTGTGTCCTGTGTGTTTCTATTTTCCTTGCTCAATATCAATGTTTCAGAATCATATTTAATTTGGTGTAGGCTGCTTCAGTAATTTACTTCAATGTTTCAAGAAAAAATATAAAATAAGTTTGTAATGTTAAATGTAATTTACAATCTAGGTAAAATAAATTCAATTGGTTGCAGTACGATTCCTGAGATTGTTAGATCTAGGAATTTTCACATGGTATCAAGGGCAGCGTGATGTGAAACAGGAAGAACAGATCTAGCACTAAAGAAAGGGCCAACTTGTTGTAGCAAGCAGTAGTTCGAATCCCCTAACAGATTGCACAGTTCTAGCCAAGAGGGCTATATTTTCGTGAGTGTCTCTCTCTAGGAGTCGATAGAGAGGTAACACTGTCGGATCGAGAATTTGCCAAGGCAGAGGGAGCCACGCAGAGCTAGAGGGATGATCCAAATCAGATCCACAAAACACTGTCAAGAACCTTGATTGTATCGAGTTAAACAAATCCTTAATGAAATCCAAAACAGCATCAAAAACCCACTGAACCAGTGGCCATGGCAGCCGGCGCGAAACGATGAGGACCTCGGTCAAAGCGCGCTGACCGAGGCCTTTGGAGACTGCGCAGGAGGTCAAAACAGCCCCTGGGAGCCCCGGATCAAGAAAAGGAAGTGATTTTGATGCGCGATTAGCGCTTATCGCGCATCGCTAGGCAAACAGGGCCGAAATGGGGGAGCCTTAAGCACTCGGTCACGTTGGGAGCCAGAGAACCGCAGGCGGAAAAAGGTAGAAAGCGCCAATGTATGACGGTGGGACCCACGGCCTGAAAACCGACTGTTTTATCGGGGTGCCCTTGAACGATAAGAGGTTTTGGAGAAAGCGGAGCGATCACAATCAGCGAACGACGCGTGGCAGCGGAGGTGAGAAAAAAACCATCGTGATCGCACATTATCGGTCGAGCAAGTCAACCGCGCTCAACGTGCGTATGACGTTGGATCTGGAGGAGCCCAAATCGGACGACTGAGATTGCACCTGATAGAAAGAAGCGAAGCCGACAGGGAAATAAGCTGTGATTTGAAAAGGATTTGGAATCTGTTGACTGCCACGGTGGAGAAAGAACATATCCGCAACATACCCAGAGAAACGAGCCGACGAAGCATGCTGACACCAGTTAGATGGGGACACGTGGCACTCCCTAAGCATTCACGCTGACGCCGAACAAGGAACTCCAAGCACAGCTGCAGGAGGAGAATCAGCGCTGGCGAGAGAGGAACCGAACATGCATAGGATCGACTGGTTAAAGCCATGAACAGAGACAGTCGAAAAGAGAGAACGATTTGGAGAAGGATCCAAGCAACCGAGAGAGACAGTGATCAGTGAACCCCGAGAGGAAGACTGAACACAGAGAACAGTCAAGCCAAGCAAAGGAGACAGAGGGCTAAGCTGACCACAGGCAGCATCGAGCACCAGAGAGCTTGAAGATTCAAGCCTTCCCATCGAGGAATCTGTCTGGATTGAGCATCACAGTTGGCTTTTTCCACTGTAGACCAAAGGTCACAGAGTCGGTAGGAAGAAAAGGAGTTTGTGAACTCTGAGTGGCTTGGCGAATCCAAGAACCACCCTGCCAAGCGAAATCTGCTTCAGGAGAACTCATATTGAGTCCCTGTATTGTAATTTCTCTGCTATAAGACGCAATAAAACAAGGCCATCACTGAAGCTGGACCGAAGACGTGGCCCTGGAGTAGGGTGAACTCCTTATTAAAAATTGTTTGTGTCTTTGTGTTGCTTACTGTATTTCTCTGTTGTCTTTCCATTTAAATGTTTGTGTATTGGCAATCTAATCGATCCGTTGTTTCAATAACACAGAACACACACACACCAAGACATGAGTCTATAATACTTCTGTTTAATAAATCTTCAACTGAGGTCACTCATAAGGTGATTATCAGATCAAGTGGTATCAGAGCTCTAGGCTGTAAGGTTAGACAAGCTTGTGTTGGTTTAACTATGAATGATCATTAGATCAAAGCTCAAATTAGGAGAAGGAGAGTTGGTGGAAACTAATCCTGAAATTGGGAGAGTCTATTCTCGGAAGACAATGTCAAAAGAAGGTTCTGTAGGGCCAGACCCTCAATTCATAGAAAGTTTCCTAGCTATAAAGTCTATGGTAGAATAAATGTATAGGGACTTTAGAAAGCATAAGGATAAAGATTCATCAGGCTCTAAACAAGATAAAGAAGAAGATGAGTCTCATTCCCATGACCACTCAAAAGGAAAGGGAAAAGAAGAAAGCTTTCCTACACCTCCTAGTAGCCCTGTGCATAATAAGAAAGCATCCTTAATTAAACTGATGTCAAATTTGATTTGCCTATATCTGATGGAGAGCTAAATGTTGAAAAGTTGGACAATTGGATTAGACAAATTGATGTGTATTGCAGAGTACAAAACATAGACTCAGACAAGAGTAAGATTCAGCTGGCAAGCCTAGGCCTAGCAGGCACTGCCTTGGTTTGGTGGGAAGGCAGAACCCAAGCTGATATGAGGAAGCATGGTAAGACCATATCTGTCTGGAGTGAATTTGTTTCTGCAATCAAAAAGCAATTCTATCCATTGGCCTACATGCAACAAGCCATGATGAATTGGCAAACTCTTCGGCAGTTGAAAGGGCAAAGTGTGCAAGGGTATACTCAAGAATTCAAAAAGAGAGCATTGATATTGGGCATCTCGTTAGACTCACTAGATACTCTTTTGAAGTACATTGGTGGTCTACACAGCTACATGAGGCATACCATCCTCATGTTTAATCCCACTAGCATAGATGAGGTATCTGTACAAGCTATTCATCTAGAAGCTAGAGAAAAGAATGGAAATCCAGAAGTTGGGGGACCATCCCAACCCACTGTAAGCAAGAGCAAGGAGAAAAGAAAGCAGAAGTGGAAAGCAAGGAAGGCTAACACTGCACAAAAAGGCAAAGCTTCATGCAGTCACTGTAAAAAGGAGGGGCATGATGATGAGCACTGTTGGATTCTGCATCCAGAGCTGAGACCTAAGAAGTCTGAGGGCAAGAAGAAGAACATTGCTGCAGCTATTCAGCGAGATTTGGGGTCAGACTAGGGAGATGAAACAATCATTGCAGCCACAGGTATAAAAAGTTGTCTTCCTTAGAGAATGCTGAAATCAAGAAGCAGGTGTAGGAGTTGCTCAAGAAAGGGTTCATCAGGCCTAGCACATCACCATGTGGGTCACCAATCGTCTTGGTGAGAAAGAAAGATGGCTCGTGGAGAATGTGCATTGATTACCGAACACTAAATAAGATAACAATCAAAAATCATTATCCCCTTCCTCGCATAGATGATCTTTTAGATCAATTGAAGGAGCTGTTTATTTCACCAAGCTGGACTTGCATAATGAATACCACCAGGTCAGAGTCACAGAGCAAGATGCATAGAAGACTGCTTTCAAAACAAAGAAGGGATTATATGAATGGCCGGTTATGCCTTTTGGCTTAACCAATGCCCCTGCCACTTACATGAGATTAATGAATGATGTACCCAGACCTTTTCTTGATGATCTTGTTATTGTGTATCTGGATGACATTCTGATTTTTAGTAAAACATGGGAAGAACATTTAAAGCATGTTAAGCAGACATTAGATGTTTTGAAAAGAGAAAAACTTTATGTTAAACTCTTTGAATGTGAATTTGGCAAAACCTCTCTAAATTATTTGGGTCATATAGTAGGGGGAGGTGAATTGAAAATAGATCCCTCTATAGTGGCAGTCATCATGAACTGGCCTAAACCCAAGTCTACTACAGAAGTGAGAAGCTTCTTAGGAGCAGCGCAGTGTTGGAGGAAGTTCATTTCAAATTTTTCCTCAATTACAGCTCCCTTACATGCTTTGACAGGATTGAACAAGGTGTTTCAGTGGGGAGGCAAACAGCAGAAAGCCTTTGACACCTTAAAAGAAAAAATTAGTACAGCACCTGTACTTGCACTACCAGATCTACAAAGACCATTTGAAATCCAAACTGATGCCAGTGACTATGCCATGGGAGCAGTGTTGACACAGCACGATAAACCCATATGTTATCATTCAAAGATTTTTAATCCTACGGTAGTTAACTATCCTACATATGATAAAGAATTGCATGCATTAATCCAGAGTGTGAAAAAGTGGAAACATTACTTAATGGGCAAGGAAACAGTAATACATATTGATCATCAGCCACTTCAATACCTACACTCCCAAACTAAATTGCAGCAATCAAGACATTACAGATGGATGGGGTTTCTACAATAGTTTCATTTAGTCGTCAGATATAAAAAGGGCATACATAACAAGGTTGCAGACATGTTATCTAGACCCATTATAAATGCATCTATCCTACTTAAGCATAATTTTGTGCTGCATGAAAGCTACATAGAACAGTATGCTAAGGATATGGACTTTAAAGATGTATATGCAACTTTGAGTCAAGGCAAAAGAGTAGAAGAATTGGACTATCATGTGAAGGACCAACTCTTATATCACTGTGGGAAACGCTGCATTCCACAAACTGAGAGAGTAAAGATAATTAGGGAAGCATACACTTCTCTGATATCAGGTCACTTTGGGGTAAGTAAAACAGTTGCACAGCTGCAAAGATTTTGCTCTTGGCCAAAAATGAATGAGACAGTTTCTAGATATGTAAATGGGTGTGCTATGTGTGCTAAAAGCAAGCCCAGCAATAGAAAACTAGGCGTGTACACTCCCTTGCCAGTTCCTTCTCACCCTTGGGAAAGCATTTCCATGGATTTTGTCGGAGGACTGCCTAAATCTAGAAAGGGTCATGATTATCTATATGTTGTTGTGGATAGGTTCAGCAAAATGTGTATTTTGATACCCTGTAGTAAACAGATACAGCGGAACAAACTGCAAAATTATCCTTTGAACATGTGTGGGTTCATTTTGGATTACCCACTTCTATTGTATCTAATCGAGACACCTGATTTGTGGGGAAGTTTTGGTCAAGTCTATGGGAACTAATGGACACCAAATTAAAGAAAAGCACATCTTTTCATCCACAAACAGATGGCCAGGCAGAAGTAGTTAACATGACAGTGATCCAGTTACTGAGAGGATATTGCAGCAAACATCCTAGCTTTGGGATGATCACTTGTGCTATGTGCAGCATGCTTACAATAGAGCCAAACACTCTTCTACACAGAGATCTCCTTTTGAGACCTGTTTTTGTTTCATACCACGGACTCCTTTGGATTGTCTTTGGTAAAGATACCATGGTTGATAAACACAGTGATGTGGACAAGGCAACTAGGTTCATTGAACAGATCTAGGAGATCCACCAGGCAGTACAAGAACAGCGGGAAAGGAGCCAGGCCAAGTACAAACCTAGGCATGATAAGCATTGGATGGAGCATAGTTTTCAAATTGGAGACCAAGTCTGGCTGTATATCAGCAAGGACAAAATGCAAGGTGAAGGTAAAAAGCTAAAACCTTTCAAGTATGGACCCTTCAGGATACTTGAGAAGGTTGGTGAGAATGCTTTTTGCCTTGATCTGCCAGCGTACATGCACATCTACTCAGTCGTGAACGCAGATTGCTTGAGATTGTTTGAACCTTCAATGATTGAGGACCCTGAAGAACAGAGTCAATTACCTTCTGTTGATGACCTGCTACCTGAATACCTTAATGAGTTACAGGTAGACACAGTGCTGGACAGGAAGGTAAGGACGATGCGCAGTGGACAAGTGGAATACCTCAGGATTGGACTTAAGGGTTCGAAACCGAGCATTGCAAAGTGGATAGAGATTGGACAAGTGAGACAGCAGTTTCCTCACTTAATCGATGCTTGAAGAAAACCAACTTTTGGTGGTCCAAAAGCTTTTCCAGTAGGGAGGCCGTGATTCGAATCGGATCCACAAAAGACTATCAAGAACCTTGACTGTATCGGGAAGAAATAAATCCTTGAAATTTCCAAAACAGTGATCAAAAAATGCCTTGAACCAGTGGCTATGGCAGCTGACATGGAACGACGAGGACCTCGGTCAAAGCATGTTGATCGAGGCCCATGGAGACTGCGCAAGATGTCAAAACAGCCCCTGGGAGCCCCAGATCGGGAAAATGAGAAGTTTTTGATGCACATCACTAGGCAAACAGGGCCGAAATGGGGGAGCCTTAAGCACTCGGTCACGTTGGGAGCTGGAGAACTACGGGCGGAGAAACAAAAAGTGATAAAAGACAAAGGCAGGACCTGCGCTCTGGAAAACCGGTGGTATTGATTGAGGTGCCCTTAAACGGTAAGAGGTTTTGGAGGAGAGCAGAGCGATCCCACTCAGTGATCGACGTGTGGCAGCGGAGGTGAGAGAAAAACCGCCATGATCGCGCGCTAACGATCGAGCAAGTCAACCGCGCTCGACATGCGTATGACATTGGATCTAGAGGAGCCTAGATCGGACGGCTGAGATTGCGCCCGATAGAAAGAAGCGGAATAAACAGGGAATTAAGTCGCGATTTAAAAGGATTTGGAATCTGTTTGACCGCCACGGTGGAGAAAGAACGTATCCATGACATAATCGAAGAAATGAGCCAACGAAGCATGTTGGCACCAATTAGATGGAGACACGTGGCACTTCCCGAGCGTTCATGCTGACACTGAACAGGGAACTCCAAGTGCAGCTGTAGAAGGTGAATCAGCGCAGGCAGGAGAGGACCCGAAAAGGCATAGGGATCGAATAGTTAAAGCCATGAATGGAGACAGTCGAATTCGTTGGAGGATTTGGAGAGGAGTCCAAGTGACCAGAGAGACAGTGAACAGTGAACCCTGAGAGGAGGACTAAACACAGAGAACAGTAAAGCCAAGCAGTGGAGACAAAGGGCCGAGTTGACCACAGGCAGCATCGAGCACCGGAGAGCTTGAAGATTCAATCCTTCCCATAGAGGAATCTGTCTGGATTGAGCATCACAGTTGGCTCTTTCCACTGTAGACCAAAGGTCACAAAGCTAGTAGAGAGAGAACGAGTCTGTGTACTCCAAGTGGCTTGGGGAATCCAAGAACCACCTACCTAGCAAAATCTGTTGTCAAGAGAATTCATATTGAGTCTCTGTATTGTAATTTCTCTGCTATAAGACACAATAAAACAAGGCCACCACTAAAGCTGCACTGGAGACGTAGCCCTGGAGAATAGGGTGAACTCCTTATTAAAAATTGTTTGTGTCTTAGTGTTGCTTACTGTATTTCTCTACTATCTTTCCATCTAAATGTCTGTGTATTGGCAATCTGATTGATCCATCGTTTCAATAACACAGAACACACACCAGCATATGAGTCTGTAATACCTTTTGTTTAATAAATCTTCAACTGAGGTTACTCATAGGGTGATTATCAAATCATTGTCTGTCTTGGTGGAGCCAAAAACTCCACTAGTTGCAATGTATTCCCCTCTCATACTTCTGGGAAATTTGGGGATGTCGGAATCGTATTATATTTGAGGGTGTGATGGGAGACAGGCCACAGGTGGTTAACCATATTATGTGTTTGTATTCTACTGCTTTGTCCACTCCTATTAGACCCTTTCAACCTTTTATCCCGAAGACTAGCCCTGGGATTATATATCCAGCTGGTTTTTTTTATGGCACTGCTCAGGGAGGCAGATGTGGATGTGGCTTCTAGATTGTCATCTCTTTGGAACAGGAATAGTGGGTTCACTGGGGGCTGGCAGTGGCACTAACATGAAGTCAGAGGCAATGGCTTTATGGGGACTCCTATGGTTCGCATCTTTCCTCTGCATTCCCTCCATACATATATATGGGGATTCACATGCCATCATCGACCATGTTCGAGGTAGCATGAATACCAGGCAACCACATCTCCAAGGCTAGCTCAAACAAATCATGACTCTCTCGAGGTCCTTCAGGCACATATCTATACGGTGTATTGGCAAAGAATACAATCAAAATGCGGACAAGATGTCCAAGATGAGTTTACTGGCTCCGCTGGATGGTATGCATATTGAGATTCAGATAAGAGGCTCCACACTGGATGTTAGTGTTTTTTCTCTTCTCAGATAGTTTTTTTTTTGGATAATGTTCTACTGTCATTTCCCCTGGTTTCTATATACGATCCATATGTCCTTTAGCGCACTGTTTATTAGTTGATCAAGATGTTTTCACACGATGGATCCATGTTTTTTTGTTACACTCATTACCTTAGATGTTTCCTAGACACATTTTGGGACCATATGGGTTTAATCTTGACTTCTATATTTCTAATGAATGCTAATATGCACAGATAATGGATGGTATATGTACTGAATTTTGATTAATACAAAAATCCGTGTTTTTTTCTTACTGAAAAAAAAAAACACACAAATAGCTTAAAAGGCTAAATCTTACGAATATTACTATACTAAACAAAACAAACAAATCAGAGAAACGAAGGCCAGTCGCATATCCGAATTGATTGACTCCAGTATAGATTACAAAAACAGGCAGAGCAACCATTGCCTGAGAATTTTTTTCAAGAACAAAAGGCTTCAACAATGTGAATACGTTAGCAAGTCCAACAACGTCATCCGATTTGCGATGAGAGCACTATACAATTCCTTGACTTTACTGTCAAGTGCAGTGATTCCGCCCTCTAACTGCACCATGCATTTCTTCAGTTCTTGCACTAACCCTTTCACGTCGCTCGGATCCTTTTTGCGCTTCTGCTGCTTCTCGGCCAATAAAATATCATGCAACTTTCTCACCAGAACATCTACATTTTCTAATTCATGCAATAGACAACGAGAGGCGTTACACCTGCTGTTGTGATTCCTCACCCTTTCAAACAATCTGCGGAGGCGGGAACAGCATCCCGTGGTCGCGCGAGGATCACGTTGCGCATGTAGAAATGGTCTCGACAGCTCGACTGACAGGGCCTTGGCGACTGTTTCAAGCACATAAGCGGCCCAGTCCTTAAGATTACACAAATCCTTTGAGAAATCTCTCTCAGATCTACTGATTCTAGAATTATCTGAAAACCCTATAAACTCTTCAATATTAACCGATTGTCTCCTTCTTGAAGTTGAAGGATTGCATCTAGCATTAACAATGGCGATCGCACCTCTGCACTCACCCAACATATTGGTTACTCTTGAAAGTGGGGTCTGACGTATTTTGCTGATGTCCATCCCTGCATGCTCCAGAGGGTGAATGGCGGTTTGAAGCAACTTCTCATAACGCTTCACCTCAGCAATTTTATCGCTAGCTGCATTGCACATATCAAGAAGCTTCACTATGTCCTCCATGACATCGTTAACCCACTTGCAGGAAATGGAATTAGCAACAATATGAATGTTGGAATATGCGTTGAAAATGACATCCAAACAAGCAATCAACCGTTGCGCAGAAGGATTGCTTAAACAAGCACTAGACTCGAGGGTCCCCATGGAATTTTCTTGACCTGCAATATTCAAAAAGGGGTGGACTCTCGTTGCATCCCCTTTTGGCAGTGTTACCAGTGGAAGAGTACATGGACTCATCCTCGCTGCCTGTTAAATGTCTGAGGAGCTTATATCAATGGATGGACCGAAGAACAGAAATGAAGGATGGAATACATACAGAGGCTTCTCAAACTAGCACATGGACGGCATACAATAGAATTCATTATTATGATTCCGAATTGTTAAAGCCGCTCAGTATTTAACATGTAATACTAAACTATGAAATGGTAAAGGAATCTGAGCGCAATTATATGGTGCCCATGACATGTTGGCCTCCAACAAAATCCGCACTGAATGCAGTGATTGTTTCCTCCACAGATTGCGAGGAAAGCCCATCACTCAAAAGTAATATAATGACAACTGCAATTATTATGCGTATCTATCGACGATATCATCCTCGTGCGAGAAATTGAATGGTTAAGACCAGTCCATCTAACCTTCGGAATATTAAAATCGATGATTCTTTAACGAAGATTGGATGCATTGAACATATCCATGCTTTCTAGTCTGAGTAATCTGCTTAGTTGGAGGAAATCAGCTTAAACTTACATGAAATTTATAAATTATATTTAAAAAAACACACGAAAACACCGAAAAAGTACATACGGTGGAATTTGCTATGTTTTTATTATCTAACCTAACATTACTCCTTTCCTATTTGGTTCAAAGAATCTGTTATCCCTTAATATCTTAAATAATAGATTTGCATTATCTTTTTATTCATTTGTTTGTGAGAATAATGGAGAAATTTTAGAAATGGTCATTACTAGATTTTGTTATTTATTGTTTAGGTTTTGTTAATGTTTATTTTTTTATTTATGTAAGAGGATGTCGATGGAATGATGTGAGAGCAACGAGTAACATTTATGTAATTTATGGTTTAGGTTTTGTTAATGTTTATTTTTTATCTTTTAGGAATTTGAGAATTATATTGTATTTATATAAATGTAAGAGGATGTTGATGGAATGATGTGAGAGTGAGGAGTAATATTTATGTGTGAACATTGTCTTATTATGAGTTGTATCAATGTTTATATTTATTGTTTTTAATATTTTGGTTTTTTTATTAGAACTTTGGTGAGAGGTGTGGAGAGATTTACTACTATTATGTTTGATGTGGCTTGTTTAAAGAAAGAGTTTATGTGTTACGGTGTTGAGGCTACTGCACAGAGTTGTGTAAGAGTTGTAAATCGTTATGTATAGAATGGAGTTGTGTACAAGATGAGATATGGAAGTTGTTGAATGACCAAGTCTATAAACTAAGTAGTATAGTCAACCTGTGCATCTAGAATTGAAACCATGTTGTGTGTTGAGCATTACAGCAAAGTCCAATCTTCTATAGGACCATTTATGGATGTACCATCCTTTCAGGTTGGTTCCAATAATAATAGAGTCTTGCTCAATTGGCTCGCATATCTATAAGACAATGGTGTTATGTAATGTGTCGTCAAGCTTCTTCTCCAGCCACTCGAATACGTGTTCCTTATACATTGCATGGGGATTGATGTTACGTGAGACAACATAGGAGCCCATCTTTATGCTCTCAAACTGCCTGTGTAAAATGCAAGAGACGCTCCTGGCCATCTCTGTAGAGTTGTGGGAGTGAAGAAAAAACTAGCTTTATACATCATACTTCAGACTGACTATTATCCCTCTTCTTACTAGTTTGGTGGTGCATGCAAATGCGTCCTTATTACTTTGAAATTGTTGCTTTCAATTTTTTGTTTGATGTAATGCAAGTGATATTACATCCACTGAGTGCTTGAAACAAGCAATTAAAAGAGATCAAGAAAGATCACAAAAAAATTTCAAATGTATCTTTGATGATGTGAATGATGCAGAGGCTCTAGTAAGCTCAAGAGATAGAGAATTTCACTTGAAGGGGGTCATTGGTACTCCACCTCTATCCTTTTTTGCAATCTTGGATGTTGGTAATGACCCAATATTGATGCAGTGCAAGCCTTGCAATGAATGATATAAGAATCCAAATCCAATATATGATTTATCTTCTCTCATTCAAATTGTGCCAATAGAAGGTGGAGTGAAGGAGACTCGCACTCATGGAGATTAAGCCTAGACAACATGGTGGATCATATTACCATCAACCAAGTGTTGAGGAGGTAACTTATAGAAATTTGTTGATTGATTTAAGTTAGGGAATATTTTTCCAAATGACTAATCCTTTGGTAGAATATTATTTGAAAGAATCAAACAAGTTAGATAGGTTGAATTATGGGAATTGGAATTTCAAGCTTCAGACAATGCTGGAAGGGACAAATGTTTGGCCCATTGTATTTGGACATCAAGACAAACTTGTAGCCCCGCAAAGTTAGTTCAAGATTGTGAGCACCGTGAGAGAAAATAAAAAGTGCTTCTCAGAATGTCTGTGAAGGAAAATATTATCATGCAGAGACTACAAGACATCAGAGGAGACATAAGATACCCTTAAAGGTTTGTATGAAACAACCAACAAAAACTGAGTTTTGTTCTTAAAAAGTAAATTGCTTTCAATGAAAATGGAGCAAAATGAGAATGTTAATAACTTTATGTCTAGAATTAAAATTTGAAAGATAAACTGAGTAATATTGGTGAAAAGATCTCAAGCATATATCTGGTAATCATAACATTGAATAGTATGTTAGAAGAATATCATATGTTTATCACAACATTTGTGACCTGAGAAACAACTCCTACATTTGATAAACTCACGAGTATTCTTCTCTAAGAGGAAGAACAAAGGAAAATCTTAATTGCAAGTCTTAGAATTTAGACTTGGAGTTGATGGTGAAAGGGAAACAACCTTCTAGAGGAAAGCCATGGGAAATAAATAATGGAAGTAAGCCACCATATTCAAAGCCACATCAAGGTATGATACCACCAAAGTTTGATGCTAACGATAAAAGCAAGGATGCATGTTCTTATTGTGGCAAGTTTGGACGTTATTCTAGAGATCACTTTAAAATGAAGTATCATGATTCCAAATAAATAAACAAAAGGCATAGTAGTCATTTGTTAATAGAGGAGAAATAATGAATTATGACTCTAGTAATCTCAAATCATTTATTTCATATGTTTCCATTTCTATTGAAATAGGTGACTCAAATGCATGGTTTATTGATTATGGTGCCTTCATTAATATGCCTTATAATAAGAATTGATCTGAAAATTATCATGAAACAAATAATGGTGCTAATTTATACCTTGGGGATGATCGGGTCATCAAATTAAAGGATATGGTGATGTATCTATAACATTACCAAATGGTTGTGTTAAACAAATTCAAAATCTAATGTATGTGCCTGGGATAAAGAAGAACTTAATCTCAATTTCTACCTTGACATATCAAGATTTGAAGGTGGAATTTTTCAATTCACATTGTGTGGTGAAAGATATGCAGGATCATTACAATATTATTGCGACATGAATTAGAGTTGGATATTTATACAAGCTTGATGTGACTAGCAAGAGACATCAAGCATTTGCATCTAGAACCATCACAATAGAAATTTTATGGTACCAAATGTATGGTCACCTTAACTATCATTATTTGTTACTACTTCAAAAACAAGGAATGGTGAGGGGCTTCCATTGCTTAAAAATGAACATATTGTATTTGAAGGGTGTGGATTAGGGAAGCTACATAGGTAATAATTCCCTACTCATACTGTTGGACACCTAATCCTCAATGGGTTAGTGTGGAAGCCGAATGGACAAAAGGAGTCCAAGAGACCTTGGGATGTGAAACCCAACGGTCACCACATGTACTATAAATGTATATCTCTTGTTAATAAAAAATTATACTTGCGTGATTTATCATTCATATTGTTCTTGCTCCCATGTGTGTTTAACATGGTATCAGAGCAGGCGATTGCTGGTCTTGCTCCAATTTGAGCCACTTGTTTTGTGGTCTCTATATATATGTCAGTTCTGCGTTACCTGACCTTTGACTCTGCCTTATTCCCCTCAGACCTGAAATAACCTACCTCTGCCAGCACTGCATATCTCTCCATACTGTCATTTCCTGTTTTAGCACTGAGGCCTGATGGTGCCGCTGCAGAGATACGCCTCCATCGATGAAGATCCGCTCCTGTTGAATGCGTTACGTCCAAAGTTGAATGCGTTGAATACGTTGAAGGGGCTCTGCGGTTTTTGGTATACACCGCTTTTGTATATCGTATTGAACTGCATTTGAATGTGTTTGAATGGATGTTAAACATTAACATTGTGCGTTATTGAATGGGTTATACCACTGTGAGTTTGAATATTAACGTTTGAATCATTTGAACGTTGTGGGTTTATATGATATTAACGTTGTGCGTTGTATGCCCGTCCAAGTTTTGTATATGGTATTGAACTGACTTCTGGTATATGCGTTTGAATTGTTGATTGGCAACGCTGTCCCATTTTTAACACAGCATTTGTAGTATCAACGGTTTATTGAATGCGTATTAACGCTGTGGTATTGAATGAATCATTGCTTTGAATGAAGAGCAGTTGAATACTGAAACAGTGTGTTAAATGAAGTGTAATTTCTGCTTCGAACGATCTCTAGCATCACTGTGTACATTGAGTTTTTGAAGGCAGTGCGTTGCAATGAAGCCTTGAAGTCAAGTCCCGGTATGTGTGTTTAGCACGACCCTCTATCCTAGGAAGTTCTATCGACTTTCCTCTAAGAGGATTGAAGACAATATTAAAATAACTCTTAATATCATAAGAGTGGACAGTTGCCAAGAAAAGGTCGCGGGCCGATCCCTCCACGCAAATTTCATCAACGTCATAATGATTATTTAAGAAAGCAAGGGAGATTTTTTTCCACGTGCCCGTGGATAAGCAGTAAATAATACAACGCAACGAGCGGAAGTCATGGAACAAAAGAAGCCATGGTTTCTTGTTCGGAGGTGCTGCAACCCAATCGTATTATGGAACTTGTGCATATAGATGTGTGTGGTTTTACGCAGACAAGATCACTTGGAGGTGTATACTATTTCTTGATATTTATTGATGATTGCACAAAATACACATGGGTTTATTTTATAAGAAAGAAAAGTGATGTATTTGAATACTTTAAAGAATTTCAAAATATGGCTAAGAAAGAAAGTAAATACATCAAGATCCTCTAATAAGGTTAAAGGGGAGAATATACATCAGGTGCATTCACCAAGTATTGCAAAGCCCATGGAATTGTACAATCATATATAGTGCCACACATTCCACATTATAATGGAGTAAATGAGAGAAAGAAAAAAACCTTAGTAGAATGTGCACTAAGCATGATAAAAGGTAAAAATCTTATGAATGATTTTTAGGTTGAATCTATTAGTATTGTTGTTTATTTGAAAAACAAAATTCCAACTAAAATTAGACTATAAAACTCTTTTTGAAGATCTTTGTGTCTATAAACCAATAGTAAGTCATTTAAAAATATTTTGAAGAAAAGAATTTTCTATTGCTCCTAAATAAGATGAGAGAAAACTTGATGCAAAAGCAATCAAGTGCATTTTTATTTCTTACTATTATAATCACAAAGCATATAAGATGTTTGATTCCTACACACATAAAGTTTTTGAAAATAGAGATGTGTCACTTCATGAGAATTCATATGAAATCCATAAGATGGACAATTATGATGCATGGAATACTCCTTATGTTTATGATGCATTAGAGAAATTTTGAGGTCAAATATAGGCATCAAAACAAAAATGTTCAACAAAAATAAATTTTATAAGAACCAGTAGGATTCAATATGATTATGTCAACCATGGGGGATGATTCACCATTTTTGGAGTAAAAAGGTAAAAATATTTTTAAAAAAACCACTATTTTTTCAACTTGTATTTTCAACTTATCTCTGTACTATTTTACTTAAATTTAAATTGGGAGCACTAGTTGGATGTAGAATTTAATTTTGCATCTGAGTATTCATGTTGCATACTTTCGATGGACCCTACTACTCGAAAAATGTGAAATACCTTGGATTCAAAATTAAATTTTTAATGCAGCAAGTGTTCTAGCTCGAAATTTGAGTAAAATCATAGGAATATAAGTTGAAAATACGAGTTGAAAAAATAGTTTTATTTTTTTTATTTTTTCCCTCAAAAACTTAATGAGGTAATGTAATCTTGTTTCATTATTTCCACTATTATTTTATAATATTCCTGAGGCACATTTTAGACCTCAAAATTTCTCGAATGGATAATATCAAAATAGTATTAGATGATAAACATAAACATAAACAGGAGGAAGAATCTAATGACATGGACACTTCAAGCAACCAAAGCACACCAAGAGGAGGAGATTATTCACCACAAATTAGAAGAAGAGGTGAAAACAATGAATCACCAAGGAGGTCATCACGCCAAACTCAACTACCTATAAGGTATAAAGGCTATGTCTTGATAACTAAAATAACGAAAGTTGTTGAACCTTTGAATTTTGAGAAAGCTAAAGAGAATAATGAATTGAGAGATGCAATGAAGGAAGAGTATGAGTCCATAATGAAAAATAATACATGGGAATTTAACAAAATTTCCTAAAAAAAAAAATTCCTATAGGATGCAAATGGATATTCAAACCCAAATTTAATATTGATCGAAATACAGATAAATACAAAGATATATTCATTACAAAACGTTACTAACAAAAAGAGGGATATGATTATGAATACACTTTTTCACCTATAGCTAAGTTAAATACCATTAGATTCATGAATGCATTAGCTACAAAGCATAAATGGAAACTATAGAAATTAGATTTCGTCAGCGCTTCTCAATGGGGAATTAAAGGAAGTGTATCTTGTTTTTATGAATGAACGAAATTAAATACATATATAAACATAAACATGGAGATACAATGAAAACAAAACTTCAAATCATTACTAACAAAGTACTGAAAATTGTTTACATGCAGAATGGAAATAAACTAGTTGAGGCGATGGTAGCTTATCTCTGAGAAGAGATGTGGTGGCTACATGCCTTCTAAATTGTGTTACAATGACGCTAGAAAGCCTATTTATTATTGAGAAATAGTTAAAAACCCTAAACATCCAAAAACCTAACCCTAGGGGATGAAGCGCCAAAAGTTTGTGGGCTCCATTGGGGTAAATTGGTACATCAACTTCTCGGGGTTGTAACTTTGGAATACAATATTTGTTTGACGTGTTCAATACCTTGTTAGAAAGAAACATCATTTAGGGCCTCAAAAACGGCTCCACAATTTTAGGACTAGAAAAAAACTTTCAAAAATAGTAAAATATACTACAATTAAGGAAACTGAAATAACCAATGGTGGGGGTCCAAGTGAATTAAGCGGGTGGCCACCAATATCCACTTGTATCATTCCTCCCCCCTTAGGAAGCAATGGTCCCCATTCTATTTATTGCCTCCATGAGATGGGGAAACTTCTACTAAAGTTGGTCCCTAGTAAGCCACTTGCCTTGATGCAAGAGTCGACCATCTTTGAAAACCTAGATATAGTTGGATATTCTACTAGTGAGTGTTCTTGATCTGCATTTCCATGATCCAATAATTTGTGGCTTTTTCCATGCATTATGGGTTTGGCTCTATTGGTGTTAATTGTTCTGCAATGTTTGATGTGTCTATCAATGGTGGAAAGTATGGAGAAAGGAAATCGACATTGAACATTGGGTGTAGCCCAAGGAATGGGGGAATTATGAGCTCAAAAGTATTGTCTCCCATAGCCTTAGTGATGGTGTAAGGCCTGTATCAAAGTCATTTGAGCTTCTGATGGGCTTTGGTAAGGTGTTCTTTCTACAAATGCAACCAAACGTTTTCACCCACCTAAAACTTATGCGGCACTTGATGTGATCATATCGTTGCTTGTACATGGAATTGGACTTATCCAAGATTTCGTGCACCTACTTGTGGATGTGTTGGATATGTTCAATATACCAAGTTTTTTTATCAACCTTGGATTGTACATGTGTGGATTATGTCTATGTAGTCACATGAGGCATGGCAACATCAATCAAATATAATGGTTGAAATCTTAGACCCACTTGAAAAGGATTATGTCTAGTCGAGCTATGGAGAGCATTGATATCACTGTGTTGCACATAAGTAAGGCTCTCATCACAGGTTTGTGGATGCTTGGAGTTGTACATGTGTAGTATTTGCACTAGCATCTTATTGACGACCTTTGTATGACCATCAGTATGGCGATGGAATGCAGTTGACTTAGAGAGCTTGGTATCCAATAATGTCCAGAGGCTCGACCAGAATATGCTCAGGAACTTGTTATCCTGGTCTAATATAATGGTCTGCGGGATCCCAAAATGTACCCATACTCATTTAAAGAAGAGTTTGGCAGTGTCCTCTGGTATGATACTCTTCTTGCAAGTTGTCAATATAGTCACCTTAGAAAATTTGTCCACGACCACAAATACACATTCATTGTCATGCTTGGCAGAAGGGAGGCCCAAAAAATAGTCCATGGAGGTGGATTCCCAAGGTTGGTTGGGAGTAGGAAAATGAGTGTATAGGCCTTGCTTCTTTATGGTTGTATTGGTGATGGTACAGGCAATGCAGGATCTGATATATTTTCCAATTTCTTGTCGGAGTTTTGGCCAATAAAAATAATTTTGTGGTACCTAAGTGTCCTGCTACCTTACGGTAGTGTACTTCCAAAATTAGCTTGGCACTCGCTTGCAGGAACACAAAGGTGGCCCAGGTGGCATAATAATGTGTTTTGGAAGTGGAAATATGGATCTTACTTGCCATCCACTAGAATTTAGTACGTAGTGGCGAACCCTGGATCATTTTTGTACAATTATATCCATCCATAGGTCTCGTGGCCATAAGAGTTGAGAACAATAATCAATGCTGCAACTAGGGGTTGACTGAGGCAATCTACAACATGATTGGTTTTTCACTTCTTGTATTTAATGTTCAAGTGGAATTGTTGCAGATATTTAGACCACTTATGATGTCGAATGTTCTGCAACTTCACTTGTGTTTGTATAAACTGAAGAGGTTGGTGATCTTTCTGGATGATTGTCTCCTTCCCCAAAATGTAATGTTTCCATTTTTGGCATACTTGCACGATATAATACATATATTTATCATAGGTGGGGTATTTATGAATTGTATCAAAAATTGTCTCACTATGATAGTTCATTGGATGCCCTTGCTACGTGATAATTGCACCAATAGCATAGTCAGAGGCGTCTGTCTTAATTTCAAATGGTTGTTGTAGGTCTAGCAATGTAAGTACAAGTGTAGAGCAGAGGTAGTTCTTAAGCTCAACGAACACCTTCTATTGAGACTTGTACTAGAAAAATTTTGATTTCACTACTCACTTTATAACCTAACTCAAAGGCCAAGTGACATGAGAGAATCCCAACACGAACCTCTAATAAAAACTCGCAAGGCCCAAAAAGCAGTGAAGCTTTGTTAGAGTAGTCGAGGCTGGCCAATCCCAAATGACTTGGATCTTAGTCAGATCCACATGCACGCCTTTTTCATCAATGATGTAACCCATATATTAGACTTGCCTCATGCTAATGCTGAATTTCTCCAAGTTGGCGCATAGTTTGTGTTGTCGCAGGGTTTGAAGCACCTGTTAAATGTGTTGCAGGTGTTCTTCCCAACTCTTGTTGAAGATGAGGATGTCATCCAGATATAAAACCATGAATGAGTTGATAAAATGCCACAAGATGTCATCCATATGCCTCATAAAAGTTGCAGGGGAATTTGTCAACCTAAAAGGCATGACCAACCACTTAAAAAGGCCATCCTTAGATTTGAATGAAATCTTCCATACATCTATGGGTTCTATTAGCACCTGGTGCTAACCAAACTTCAAATTGATATTGCTGAAATACTTGGCCCCCTTTAGCTGGTCAATAATTTCATCAATTCGTGGGATTGGATACCTATTCTTGACAATGATTTTGTTTAGTGCCCAATAATCAATGCAAGGCCTCTAGATTCCATCTTTCTTCTATACAAATATAATCGGGCTCCCACTAGGTGAGGAACTTGGTTAGATGTGCCCTTTTTATCACTTGAATTCTTCATTTTATATAATGGATCAGTGATATATTTACCCATTGGGTATAGATGCTCAGGGAGTTAGATCAATCGAATGGTTGACCTGACAGTGCAAAGGTATCGCTATGGGTGAGGGTTAGATATCCTTGTATTCTTCCATGATCTTATTCACCTACTTTTGTTGCGTGGGGGAACCCTTCCCAGGGGCCATGGATGTTGCCACTATATTCCCCTTGCTTTGAGAGCAAGTTAGAAAGAAAACAAATTTACTAGTCTGGGAAATGATCTTATTGCATTTCTTAATAGAGATTAAAGAGATGGTGGTAAGCGGGGCTACCTCTTGTATCCTATATAACTTATTTCCCAAAGTAATAATAGCAGTGTGAAGCTTGGACTCATACATAACATGAAACTTCCACAAGTATGGTTAGCCAAATAACACATCACAAACTTCAAGAGGAGAAACATCACACAGTACCTCATCCATGAAGGGCTTGATGTTATAGGGAAGATGACATTGTTGGCTAATGAAGAGATCTTGTTCTTGGTGGAGCCACTCGAAGGTGTACAACTGTGGGTGTGGTGTGGTCGGTAGGCCCAACCGCTTCACGACCACTGCTAAAATGAGGTTATTTTGGCTCTCAATGTCGAAAATTAACTACAGCGAAGAAAACTTCATCCACATCTATGAGTGGAAGAGATGCTCCCCCTCCTCTAGATCTTTGGGCTCAATCTTCTGTACCTTAGTGTTGGAAATGGTGACACTAGGTTTTGCATCAATAATTTGCTTCCCCTTGTCATTCCCCTTTTTAGGTTCTAGCTCAAAATTGGAACATGCATTGGACTCTGAATGTTTCAAATCGACCAAAAATAAATGCTTGGTGCGACACTCATTTGTGTTGTGAGCGGGGCCCTTGTGGAACTCACACCACTTTCCTGTGTCGTTCTTCATCTTTTTGGTGTCATTCTTTGCTTGCGGCTTAGATGGGTTGTCATGAGATTCTCCAACTTGGATCTATCCTTTGTTTTATGGTTTGGGGGCACTCTTTCCCTGCTTCTGATTTGAAGATCCAAAGTCACATTTCTTTTGTTTAATTTTTTTTCAATCTTGACAACATATCAGTATGTTGCACCAAGTGAGGAGATGTCAAGGAACTCCATTTCTTCCTAGATTTATTTATACAAATAGTCATAGTACTTGAACACCAGATGTCGCTCAGAGTCTTTGATACCCAACTTTGTGTGTAGAGTATGAAAAATATTTTTCAGTTCATGCACATCTTTTTTATGCAACCAGCTCACAAAATAGAAGAAAAGATAGATCGACGCCTTCAAAATCAGGCTCTTCAAGAGGGCAACCTCCTTTACATTACACAAATGAACAATTCTTGGATGATACGAATGAAAAAACCTCCTTTTTATATATAGGAGTCTAAGGGGTCACAATATAATCAAAGTTGACATAACAATAATAATACAAGGGCACAACAATAACAATAGTGGGCTTCTATGGGGCACAATAATAACAATATGAGGACAATAGGGGCAAAACAATAACAATAAGGGCTACAATGACAATAGTAATGGGGGGATCACTAGTATTATAGGGACCTAACATGCCCTTCTCTTTCAAGAAAGTGTTTTCCTCAATGCTTGAGTAGTTATGGATGCTTCTGTATAACATTCTCACCCTCCCATGTGGAATCTTTAGCAAGTAAGTTCTTCCACTTGATGAGATACTCTGAAATTGATCGATTTTGTAGCTGTTGAGTTCTTGTTTCTATGACTTCTTTAGGTTCCAATATGATTTTTCCTTCCTAATCAAGTTTTGGCAATATTGTTTGAACTGGGAGTTTGTCACCTATAACCTTCTTTAAGCATGAAACATGGAAAATTGGGTGCACTCGAGAAGCTGCAGGAAGCTCCAATTTG
>APFE030411629.1:0-11030 GCA_000404065.3 Pinus taeda | reverse complement strand
AAAAAAAAAACAAAACAAAAAACAAAAAAACAAAAAAACAAAAAAACAAAAAAACAAAAAAAACAAACAAACAAAAAAACAAACAAACAAACAAACAAAAAACAAACAAACAAACAAAAAAACAAACAAACAAAAACAAACAATTGTTCAATGGTTGTTGGGTGAGTGAGCTCTCTCAGCTTTTTTGCCCATAGAGATAAATCATATCTCAGTATTAATATAAATGAATGATCTCTCTGCACCAGTGTACTTTCTTTTCATTCTAGCATTTCCTCTGATCTCTGTTCTGCGTTGGTTTTACTCATTATTTTGTCTTATTTCAACTCTTCAGCCATAAAATCCTAATTTATGGAAAAACAAAAGGATAACGGCATTGTTGTTTCTATACTTCAAACCGTCAAGGGACGAAAAGAGGGACGAAAAGATGGAATCCAGGTATCTATTAATGGATTTGTTTCTAGTGGATGCATTAAGTAGATGAACCGGCATTTCTTTCACTCACTGTATTGGTTCAACACACATCTATTATCTCTGTTTTTTCCGTTCAGTTCATTAGGATTAAAAAACCATTTAACTGGCATTTCCAACATTGCCTAGAATATAGGCTAAAACCATGGATCGGTAATGGCTAGATTCTCATTAATTGGTTTAAGAGGGCTATGTATGGATGGGGCTCTGGCTCTGGCTTAACGAGCTTGACCCTAGTTTATGTATCTGCCCTGTTTATTAAATTTGTATCATTAATCACTGTAACCCTTGTATCGCTGCCTCTGGCTCTCCCACACTAATTGAATTTATCCCTTGTATCGCTGCCTCTGGCTCTCCCACATTAATTCAATTTATCCTTTATGCCTTGGACATGGTTACCATGTCGCTGCCTTTAGCTATCTCCTGGATTTATTAAGGAGATTACCCTGCTTATATTTTTCACTGCATTGCTTATTGACTCAACCCACATTTAGAGAATGGTTAAAACCATGTCGTAAACTTAAAATCTATAGATCTCTCAATCTCATCAGGGTTCTCCCTAGCTTCCTGATAAAGGGCTATAAAATCTGCAGATGTGTTGAGATGAATTTACAAATCTTTATTGTATATTATTAATTAGTTGAGGTGGGTAACTCTGTTTCTTGCTAATTTCCTTAACATAGAGTTTAGTGTGCCCAACCTGAGGTGGGTAACTGCATTTCTTGGCAATTTCGTTAGCATAGAGTGTAGTGTGCGAGTGTAGTGCGCGCAACCTGAGGTGGGTAACTGCATTTCTTGGCAATTTCGTTAGCATAGAGTGTAGTGTGCGAGTGTAGTGTGCGCAACCTGAGGTGGACAGTTGTGTTATATCTTTATTGTATATTATTAATTAGTTGAGGTGGGTAAGTCTGTTTCTTGCTAATTTCCTTAGCATAGAATTGAGTGTAACTGCATTTCTTGGCAATTTCGTTAACAGTAGCGTGCGCAACCGGAGGTGGATAACTGTGTTTCTTGTTAATTTCCTTAGCGGCGTTGGGAAGCGGCCAATGGATGCCTCAATGCCCTGCTGGTGCAAGAATATTTTGGTAATTTTGTTAGCATAGAGTGTAGTGTGCACAACCTCAGGTGGGTAACTGTGTTTTTTGGTAATTTCCTTAGCGGTGTTGAGAAGCCGCCAATGGATGCCTCAATGCCCGGCCAGTGCGAACCAAGAAGCAGGGAAGAGAATTATCATCCAGAATATTTGAATATTTTAACCCACTTGAGCATATACTTATCTTCATCATTTAGCAAGAGCATGTAGGAACCTTCACGAGCATGTAGGAACCTTCACAATGCAAAGATGTAACAAATACGTCATCCATTAGATGTGTTATTAGTCCAGTGAAATCATAATTTTTCAGGTTTCCAAAGCAAATGCAAATTTGCTTTGTTAACGTAGAAAGAGTGAAATCGTATGATGAAGAGAGCAACCGGAGGCAATGAACAATCAAATATTCCATGTAGGTCACATGAAATGAAATGATCTTTTAGCTTATTTTTTGAGAGTATATTACCAGGTACATATACTCATCGTGTCCCCATGGCATAAGAACGTTATCCAGTCCATATTTTTCGGAGTACACCCTGTATTTTGGGTTGTGAAAATATGGATTTTCCTTCGAAAGCCACACACAACAATATCATAAACTTTGCGGTGGACCCAGAACAATGTTTCAGAAAAATATCATGTAGCAAAATGAAGAGAGAAGCTAAATATAGATTACCTTGTGGTGAACAATGGTTTCACTGAAAGCTCATCCCAAAAGAGAAGTGTCACCTATATAAATTCAAATAACATAAGTTTTTTTGTTAGACATTATTAACAACCAATCCAGTTCATTCCCACAAGAATCCAGCATCTGCCAATTATAACTAGAAATATCATGTAGGACTCCTTAGTTAAGCTAAATGCATTCCATTTAATTTTGTATTGGGAAAGCTTAAATAAACTCTCACCTACAACTTCCCATTGAGGCTCCCCTCCAATCGGAGGGTATATCGCATCTAAGCGGTTCGATCATCTCCACTGTGCATCCAACGGTCAAACCTCACGCTCAACACCCGGATTTCAAGGCTCCAATCCTTACCCCTATATATATTTGTCTATGTTTTGGCATCGTAAGTTCAAATAGTTTTCCTTCTTCGGAGGAATCGACAGGAGTTCTCTTTTCTCTCTACAGGATTCGAAACCGGGTGGATCTCAGCTATAGGAATAGAAATAACTTTAGTCGTCTCAGAAGAGTTCGATCGAATACTATGGCGGTGAAATTAACCGAAGAGCAGATTTCTGAGTTCAAGTAGGCCTTCAGCCTCTTTGACAAGGATGGCAATGGTAAGTGATTTAATTTATTCGAGCGTTTAGGGTTTGATGTGTTCCTTTACATGCAATTAACTACGCAATGATCAAGATCCATATCTCTGACCATATGCAGTCGGAATGTTGCTGAGACTTGCACATTTTTCACTAATTAAGTACCGCAATTCTTCTCTATTCCTCTTCGATTTTTCTTTAAAACTCTAGTATTTGACTTAGTCCTGTCAATTTGACAAAATAAAGAGATATTTAAGGGAGAAAATAAAGGGATTTCATGCAGAGAGAATAATTCATAGTAACTCATAGTTTCCCAGGGTGTTCGGGTGTTCGAGAGGAGGATGAATAATTCAACAATTATATTAATGCACCCAACTCCTCTCCCAGCGCGATCTGAAGTAACTATTTCAATTCAATTCAGTGAATTCGAACTTTGTACCGCTCTGTACATCAGTTGATTTGAAATATTCAAAATAATATTGATCTCAGATATCCCCGCATGAATTGACTATTTCAGTTCAGCAAATTCAAACTCTGTACCCTCTGTACAACAGTCTATTTGAAATATTGAAAATAATATTGATCTCAGATATCCCCACCGCATGTGATGTGATTTGATTGATAGTCTATCCCTAAACTGATATAAGCTATAAAGTGCTAATTTCTTCCCTATGAAATGCACATGCAGACCATGTCACTATCTCCCCTGTAATTTGTAGGGATTTAGGATTGAAGTTGACGTGTCAATCAAAATTAAAAAAATATCAGAGCAAGCTGGGATCATGGGAGCGACATCTTTAATGAACAATTTTTTTTTCAGAAATTTTAATTATAATATCACACTCAGAACTTTCCCAGTCTGGCAAACGGTGCAGTATGACATGTTAGTTTAGTCAACCAATTGTTGGGTTTAGTGCTTCTGCACAGTTTCCGTCCCTTCACTTTTACTGCATTTGTCATGTCTGCTCAGTTAAAATCCAGAGCTCCCAAACATACAAAACGTGATGCGCCTAATGCCCATATAGCTATCCAAGAGAATACATGGCTTTGTTGCTTTTAACTATTATTATTATTGAAAAGAATATATTTTAGTTTGCTAATTATATTGTGGATTGTGATTCTAATAAATAAGAAAAGAAATTATGGATTGTGATTCTAATAAATAAGAAAAGAAATTCCAAATTCATCTATTTAATTATTTAATTCTTACACCTGCACACCATCATATGCATTAATTATATATTTATATATATTCTCAATGATATATTATCTCTATATTAACTCTACTCTCCCATCTTTATGGAATTTTGTTTTTGTTTTTAACTCATTAATTCTGGATCACTATAAAAGCCTGCATATAATGTGATGCCTCAGCGTCCAGTGTTTTAATCCCGGATCACTGTAGAAACCTGCAGGCTATATTCAGGAAGATTCCAAAGGATAGGTAACTGTCGTGAAGCCTAACATAAAACAACTTTTTAATTTTATCGGAGCTTTAGTTGTTATAATTTTTCTTTTACCTTAACTAAAAAATTCACTTCACTATCCAGTTCAGACTATAGTGGAATAGTAGAATTAAGGAAGCACAGCCCTGTTTTGTTTGGTTTTGATGCCATGACGCTGTAATTTCTTATTATTATTCTACTAAAAACTGGATTTGCTCAATGCTATCAGTGGCATCATGTCTCACTCATCACTATGAGTAAGAAAAACCATCACACCTCACTGATTATTGTGACTAAATAAAAATGAAACTGTAAATAAAAATGAACATCACAGTTTGATAGACAACACAGTGTCTTGTCCTCTCGTTTCCATGTTTCCTTTCTAGGCTTATCTTTTGAAAATTTGATTCATGTGCCTTCATGTGCCTTATCATTTCAAAACCTGTTCCAAATTTAATCTATGCTCAACATAAGTCAATGGCTAAATGTGCTTAACTTTGAACAAATTTTCTTGTAATGGTCAAAAGTGTTTGACTTTGAAGTACTTTTCTTTTTCTCCCTTTGACAAGAAGTCAATGACGAAGTGGAATTAAGGAAGCATGACCATGTCTTGTTTGGTTTTAACGCCATACCTTTCTTTTTGAAACTGTAATTTCTTATTATTTTCTAGTTTCTACTTCAGAATGATTGCTTCCCATTTTTATTTTCTCGTTTCTACTTCAAAATGATTGCTCCCCATTTGACAGACAACACAGTTTCTTGTCCTCTGGTTTTCATGTGTCCTTTCTAGGCTTATCTTTTGAAAATTTGATTCATGTGTCTTATCATTTCAAAACCTGCTCCAAATTTAATCTATGCTCAACCTAAGTCAATGGCTAAATGTGTTTAACTTTGAACAAATTTTCTTGTAATAGTCAAACGTGTTTGAATATGAAGTACTTTTCTTCTTCTCCTTTTTACAAGAAGTAAATGACGAAGTGGAATTAAGGAAGCACAACCATGTTTTGTTTGGTTTTGACGCCATATTTTTCTTTTTGAAACTGTAATTTCTTATTATTTTCTAGTTTCTACTTCAGAATGATTGCTCCCCATTTTTATTTTCTCGTTTCTACTTCAAAATGATTGCTCCCCATTTTTATTTTCTCATTTCTATTTCAGAATGATTGCTCCCCATTTTTCAGAAGTTTAGACTTTACTTATGTCTATCAAATTCCAAAATCTATGCTAAAAATAAAAATAAAACCCCCTCAACAACTCTAGTAATATCAACTATAAACATATTGATTATAACAGGCCAGTGTCATGCACGGCATCCTGAAGAAAAATGTATTACAATGCATGAGAAATATGTAGTATCAACTATAAATGTGTTGCTTGTAACAAAATGCATGGCATCTTGAAGAAAAACGTATTACAATGCATGAGAAATATGTAGTATCAACTATAAACGTGTTGCTTGTAACAAAATGCATGGCATCTTGAAAAAAGATGTATTATCATGCATGAGGAATATGTGCACGAGAATAGTAGTTGGTTATTGAATTGAAAGTTGCAATAAAATAATCATCATCGGAATAAAGAAAGCCTCGGACGTCCTTGATGAACAAAGCCAACTTTTCGTTTTCTGTGTTTAGTTTAGTGTATGCAGTGTGTAGTCTATTATATACACTTAGAACTTTATAATGACTATTATAATGACGGTTATAGAAATATATTGTGTGTATATACACTGAGAACTTTCCCAGTCTTAGCATGACATTTTATTTTAGTCATGCAATTGTTGGGTTTTGCGTTTCTATACAATTTCTGTCCCTCCATGCCCACTTTCACTTGTACTGCATGTATATTGTGTCTATATACAGTGAAAACTTTCCCAGTCTTAGCATGACATTTTACTTTAGTCACGCAATTGTTGAGTTTTGCGTTTCTGTACAATTTCCGTCCCTCCATGCCCACCTTCACTTGTACTGCATGTCTACTCAAGTTAAAATCCAGAGCTCCCAAACATACAAAACGTGATGCACCTAATGCCCATGTAAACGGAATACTTGGGAAAATGGATCTACCCATGCTTTTCACCATATTAATGGTTTTGGGCTTTGTTGCTTTTAACTTTTTGATTATGGATCTACCTATGTCAAGGGTAACTTTTTCAGGCCAAGGCCTGGTTGCTTTTAACTATTTGATTCTGGGTTTAATTATTATTATTATTATTATGGAAAAGAATATATTTTATTTAGTTTAATTCTTACAACTGCATACCATCACATCATATATTTTCAGGGATATATTATCTCTATATTAAATCTCCTCTCTCATCTCTATTGAATTTTGTTTTTGTTTTTCACTCCCATCTTTATTGAATTTTGTTTTAATCCCAGATTACTATAAGAACCTGCAGGCTATATCCATATCTGATAAGATTCCAAAGGATAGGTTGACTTTAGTTGTTTTTAAAATATATAGTAGCCATTCCTATTTGGATAGGTAACTGTCCTTAATCCTAACATAAAACAGGGTGAAGCCTCACATAAATAGGAGCTTTATTTGTTATGACATTTTTATTTTTTTAACCTTAATTATAAATTCACTATCCAATTAGATTCACTATCCAGTTTAGTGTATAGTGAAATTAAAGAAGCGCAACCATGTTTTGTTTGGTTTTGACGCCGTATCTTCCTTTTTGACACTACAATTTCTTATTATTTCCTCGTTTTTACTTAAGAATGATTGCTTTTAATTTTTAAGAAGCTTTTTATGTATAGACATTTTCTTCATTGATATTGCTCCCATTTGCTCCCATTTCTGAGAAGCTTTTAAGTTTGCAATTTTTCCTATACAATGTTAATAATACTTATAATATTAATAATCCTTATGATTAAAAATATACTTATAAGCTTAATAATACTTAAAATTAAAAATACAAAAATTTATTTTGTAAGATATTAATTTTAAGTGTAGTGTTGTGTACCGAAAAAGGGTGTACCAAAAAAGGTAATGCCTATACACTGGTAGAGTAGAGCATTTCATGCTTTTGAATTAATGCCTAGTCAGCATGTGCCATCAAAGATGAGGTAATGAATGTATTTTCACAAATACACATGAAGTGCCTAGGACAAGCCTCTCTTAAATATTTATAGCATTTTAAAAGTAACGTTGGCTGCCAGTATAGTGTTTAGTCAGTATAGTGTTTAGTTACATATGACTCCATGTTCCCAGGATAATTGGAATTATCCTTAGTGAGAGGTCAATAGATTTATTGGTGTGTACTCTACCTAGAGAGCTCAAAAATCTTACATAAACCTAAATCTAATATGTCCTTATTTTTTCCCCTTTTATCGTATTGAAAATTTTATCATATTTAAAATTATGAATTTTAGTGAAAATTTGATCATATTAATTTAAGTAGAAAATTTAATCATATTTAAAATTATGAATTTAGTTATTGTTTAAAATTATCATATTGTTGCTCTAATGAAACTATTTAATTATTATTTCAAACACCCTTTTAGTCAAACAACTTTCAAATGGTTGCATAATGCTAGTTTCATTATTATTTCAAACCTCCCTTTAAAACCTCCCTTTAGTCGAACAACTTTCAAATCAACTGGTTGCATAACACTAATTTCATTACTATTTCAAACCTGCGTTTAGTCAAACAACTTTCAAATGGTTCAACAAGTGTTATCCAAGTGATCTTCCATTTTCTTTAAATTTCATTGTTATTATATTGAATTGGTAAATTATATCATATTTGTATGGCTTTACATAATAATATTGTATTAATGTTTTTTCTTAATATTATATATATTATTTTATATATATATATATTATATAATGGATTTCTTTATGAATTGTGTATTTAATTACATGACAAGTTATGATGAAGGGTTTGTATACTAACAATATTATTTATATGTTATATGTTGCAGAAAATTTATTTATCAATACCAAGTTGTTGTTGGGAGTGGAAGACATTATCTATTTTATGTTTTGTAATATTGTAATTAGGACAATTTATATACATTTTTGTTTAGATATGCTCATCAAATAATGTAAATGAACACAAACTATTAATAAAAAGAGTAGTGTTTTTTTGTTGTGGAGGGGAAGTCAACCCCTCTAAAAGGCTTTTAGGAAGGTTAAATTGTAACCCTCCTTCGAGTTGTGTTCCTTGTGCTCATGGTTTTCATGATCTTTGGTTTAGAGTAACTCCAATATGCACAAACACAAATATATTCTTTTATTATAATAAATTATTTAACATTTTTTCAATGTTTTAAACATCTTCTCCACATACACATAAATGGCAAAATCACTCTTATTCGCATAAATTATTTAACATTTTTCAATGTTTTAAACGCTGTCTCACATGTAGTTGACCCTATTAGTAGAGATTTTACATCTCCAAACCAAGAAGCTTTTTATATAATACTTTTTAATTTATTTAAAACATAACATTAACTTCAATATATTAAAATAGTTTTTTAAAAATTTAAATAATATTAATATTATTTCAAAATATATAAATATACAACTTAACAAAGTATAACGCAATAAATAAATTAAAATATTTATTTATATATTAAAACATTAAAATAAATTATTAAATATTATTATAATTTTAAAAATTATTTTAAACTCATAATTATATATATATATAGATAGATAGATAGAGTTTACAACATTTTTTCTATATTAATCATAAAAATACCAATATAATTATTAATATTACATGCTTTATTATAAATATATTAGAAAAATATCTATATTATTATATTTATTATTCACATTTAATTATTAAATCATAATAATAAAATAAAATAAATCTGAATATGTATATGGGATATTATGTGTTTTTATACACACAGAGAAATAGTCTCCCCAGATATATTATTTGGTAGGAATGTTGTAACATAATGTCTAAATAAATTAAAAAATGATAAATGAAAATATATTTTTTTTCTCGATTAAGACTAATTCTATTAAGAAAAAATATTGTACAAGAGGATACAATCCAGTGAAGCAGGATGTCGGCAACTGGAAATGATAAGACTATCAACCTCGATTCCGGAGAAGGAGAGAAGCAAGCAAGGAGCTACAACAAAGCACAAGAAGCTAAAGAAGCGTTGAAAGCTACCCTGAAAGGGTAGAGGCTTCAACAGGAAGCTTTTTCCCTTTCCTTTTTTTAACTTCAACCCAACCATTTTGGGGTGGATGGGCGATTACAACTTGAAGATTGGGATCCTCCACAGGGGAGCCCTCCTTTTCTGAATCCGAGGAGGAGGACAAATGAACACGTTTCTGAGCCATGGCTGAGTCGGAGGCAGGCGCCAGACCATCGGTGGAAGGGGCCACGAAATGAGGGGCTTGATTCAGTTCTTCATCGTTATCTTCATCTTCAGAGCTGGAGGAATCAGAATCTGCGGCAGGAGGAGGAGAGCAGGGAGCCCATCGTTTGGACTTGGGCTTGGAGACGTTGGCCTTGTTCTTCTTTGCCGGGCGAGATGGGAAGGTATTCTGCAAATGCCCAGATTGGTGGCAATGGCAGCACCGAAAAGCTGTATTCTCGTAATCCAGTGTCTGGGTCCAGACAAAGTCGTTTATCTTGAGATTGATTTGTTCTGGAAGACCTTTACTCAGGTCAAACTCCACACATACTCTTGCATAGGAGTAGAGACCTTTGGATTCCCGCCAAAAATCTCCGTGGATGAAGCTGCCCAAGGTGTTTCCTATAGCTCTGAAGACCCGAGTACTCCATAAGTGGGCAGGTAAGTTTGGAAGCCGAATCCATACCAGTGTCTTGGTAATGACTGCAGTGGCTGGATCGAAATCTGGGAACCAGGGAGTCAAAAATAGCCCTGCAGTTCCCATGAACCAAGGGCCCTCTTCCAAGGCCTTTTCATAGTGCTTAATGTTATCAAATAGAACAATGAAATAACCTTTCGAACAAAAGAGGATCTTACAATGATGTGTCCAGTTTGCATGGATCCATGCATAGAGGTCCTTAGATCGTGGCCATAATCCATTAAATCTGTAAATGATGGCTCTTTCTGCATAATCTTGAAGATGGGAGGCCAGCTCTTCATGTATGAGTTCAACAGAGGGAACTTCTTCAATCTTGTCAACCAAGAATATAAATGAAAATATTAATATAAAGTAATATAAACAAAAATAAAAAATAAAAAATGAAAAAAAAATAGTATGTTTTTTAATTTATTTAAAACTTAACATTAATTTCAATATATTAAAACGATTTTTTAGTAATATTTAAATATCATTATTATTATTTTAAAAACATATAAATAGTAGTTGGCTTAAGTGTTATTTTTTGGACTTTATGGTGTGCGCCAAAAAATTTGAGGTGAAATTTTGATTTGTGTTATTTAGACTGGTTTATAAAAAATTAGATGAAAATATTAACATAAAGTAATATAAAATAAAATAAAAAATGAAAGTAAGAATAACAAAATAAAAATAAAATAAGTGAAGATGAAATCTATCTAGGTTGGTTAATAAAAAGATTAAATTGTATTGTAAATATTTTAACAGACTCAAAATAAAATAAAAAATAAAAGTAAAAGTAACAAAATAATACAAACCTATAAAAAAGATAATAAAAAAATGGTATTGAGAACCAATTCATGTGGAACTAACTATAAAGTCCTATTTAACTGATGAAATTAAATCAACCTAGATCCATGTTAACTGTGGAACTACAAAGTATAAAAATAAAAGTTACAAAATAAAACAAACCTATAAAA